>APFE030710357.1:8355-19079 GCA_000404065.3 Pinus taeda | reverse complement strand
ACAACATAACCAACTGATCAGAAGAAGGATTGGAAGGAAGATTGTTCGGTTACTTTCTTATAAGCAACCCATGTTCTAACTATTGTATGGAGACTATTTCTTTTATGCCATTATTACCTCAGGCTATCTGGCTTTGCTCTTTGAAAGGATATTCCTTGCTATTATAGTACTATGATGTTGAGTTGTAGGGGTCATATTTGAGGTTATAGTGGAAATGAAATTGGTTTCTAAATCAATAATGAAATTGGCTGTAATGGCTTTAGCACCTGAGGCTATCTGTATTTTCTCTTTGAAAGGATATTCTTTGCTATTATAGTAGTTTGATATTGAGTTGCAGGGTCAGATTTGAGGTTATAGTGGTAATGAAATTGGTTTCCAAATTAGTAAATCAATACTAAAATTGGATGAAATGGTTTTAATTTACTCTTGTTTCTTAATAGAAATAACATTATTCATTATTCAACAGAAATGGTAATATTATTTGACAAAAACATACATGTATGTCTCCAACAACTAATGAATAGAATGAATATAACATTGTGCACACACTCAGTTTGTATGTTTCCAACAACTTCTGAATAGAATGAATGTAAGAGTGTCTGAACACTTTGATTGCATGTCTCCAATAGCTTATGAGTAGAATGAATGCCTGAAATGAAAATGAGTGAGAGTTGATGTTTTAAAGTTTTTTCATATAGAAATTAATTGGTAGGGAAGATGGACATAGATTGCCATCTCCCAAATTCAAATGTGTGGCTTGAATTGATTTGTACATGATCAAATGGTTGATAATCTTTGATGGTTGGTCCATGTGCTTTCCTATTTTTAATGCAAGATTTGAAAAGTCTAGTGTGTTTACTTGAATTCAAAGGGTTAGTGTCATTTGTTGCATCCTTTGAACTAATTCTTGAATTGAATGTTGTCATTTATTGTGTTTAATCCTAAATGGAATGTTGAGAATTGAATGTTGTCATTTATTATCTTTAATCCTGAATGGAATGTCATTTATTGTCTTTAATAGGTTGAATGGTTAAATACACATGTACATATGGCTGACACAAATTTCACCTATTCTTGTGCAGGTATTATTGAGAAATGGGATGTGTTGCTCCAGTGGAAATCTGTAGGTGGTTGTTTGATGGGATAGGTGTACTCCTGAACAGAATTCAATGGAATGTTTTGTAGTGCATTTTGACTTATTTGGTAATTCAGAGCTGGAGATATTTGGGACATTATGTCTTGTCAATATGTGATGTTAAGGTTTGGTATTTGACACTTCTTGGCCCAATCAATATGTGGGCCCATTTTTGAGTAAATTATATAACTTATATAACTTAATATAAACTATTTATGTGCATATTTTTGATGATTTATGAATACTTTTTGATGGATGTGTGGGACCAATACTATAACTAGTATTGGTCCCTGCACAACAATAGAAAACTCTCCCCTATATATATAATGTTATGATTTTATAGTATAGTTTTTTTTGCAGCAAATTTTCACTCGGTCAACTATCTATTAACCATAACCATTATGAATATTTTCAATGACCTTGCTTCTATAATCATAATAAAGTATATCATATTTAAAATTTAATTTTGTATAACTCATAAATGTTATACGAAATTAAAACAAGGGTTACATAGTAGCTAGTTCCTATCGCTTAGCTTAAATATAGCTTAATTAAATTAAAAACAATAAACACAAAAAAAACAACTAATAAATATTGTATTGTTGAATGCTATCTCTAAAAGTTAAGAAATATGATTAACTAATATTGTTTTTATTCACCATCTATACATTTAATATATGTGTTATTGGTGTGTGTTTTTTTCATTAATATATTTAATTTTTTTAATTAAATTTATTAAAATATGTTTTTAATTAATAATAATAAATATTATAATAATAATAATATAATAATAAATAAGTCACCTAAATGAAATATGGAAAAAAAAACAATCAAATCGATGAAAAAAATCAAGAATAAAAATAAGAAAGTTAATAAAATAATGGAAAAAATTAATAACTCAATAGGTAGAAATGGAGTACTAAACAACCCATAATGAGACCTCAACCATCAACTTACCAAATAAAATAAATTTAAATAATAATAAAAAAATTAACAAAATTGAATTATTTAATGTTTAAAATATGGTTATCGTAGCAATAAATTTGGTCAAAAGCACACTAATATGCCTGTTCAAAGACAACTGATAGAGTATATCATGCCTACTCAAAATATAATAAATAAAAATTATATTTAATTTATTATTTAATAACTTTTAGAAAGACATTGTTGTTGGTAGCAGCGGGTAAACAAAATATAATAAAGCATAGCTATTATCGGCACTACAATCACTTATTTGAGATTGATGATCTCAAATCTATTACATATGTGTCGAGGAATGTTGGCTTGCTTTAAAATCTCAAATTTCAAGGACAACATGGTCGAGATTTAAATGAAAGCTTGAGATTGTCGAGCAAAGACAACAGTTGCTAGGATGAAAAGATTGAAGTCATCTTTTCCCATTTGATGTTCGACCACATACTACTTTCAATAAATTGATCAGTTTCACAATAGTAAAATCATATAAGGGAATCCACGTGGTTATTGGTTATTTTATAGGTCTGCACCTCATTCCACATTCTTTTTCCCTACACCCTCCCCATCTTCTTTGCAATGCATGACATGCCAAGAGTGAGTTTGAATTGCTTAGTTTATCAAATTGCCTTCCAAACTTCTGGTAGTCAAAGAGACAAATTGATTGAGACCAGAATTTGGGAAGAGTAAACCCAAAATTAAATGGATGTTGAATTTGAAATCGGTAGTGTGTTAGTGACTTGGTCAAATCTTGCAAACAACAACTTGAATCGAGCCTCAATTTTCAGTATTAACACAAAAGTTTGTAAATATAATGTGATTTGGATTCAAGCTTTCTCACTACCATATACACAATATATCATACACACAACATATCAAAAATGATATCTTTTTGGGTACTCGGTAAACGATAGTTAAGATGAAAATATCTCTCTATATAATTTAAATTGTATTTTTGAGTACATAAATGCATTTAGTCCATTGAAAATCCCTAGAATATATGGAATAAAATAAAAACATGAAATTCCAACAAATATTTACTTCATTTAAAATTAAGCTTTAATAAAAGGATCAAAGTGTAAAATAATGATCCTTATATACTTATTTTTTAAATTGTATTTTTAAATGCATAAATGGATTCAACCCTTTGAAAATCCCTTGAATACATGGAATAAAATAGCTTAAACATGTGATTCCAACAAATATTTTCTCCATTCAAAATTAACTCTTAATAAAAGAATCAAAATGTAAAATAATGATCACTAAAATATTACAACAATAACAATTTATGTTTTCAATTACTTTATATATATAAAAATATTATTATATTTTATTATTATAAATCATATTTAATATGAATGTTAACTTGAACGTTAAGATATTTTATTTATAGATTACATGTTATTTTTTTTATTAATATATTTTTCAAATAAATTCAATGGGGTGCCAAGATCCCAAGGTGTAATTGTGGAGGGGGCCTCGCCTCCTCGCTCAACTTGGCATTCAAATTAATGTAAGATAGCATGTAAAAGGTGTCGAACCCACGCTCAGAGAATGCTCTTTAATAGGGGTATCCCTTAAATCTTGTGGCTTGGTGTAACTGGTTGTGGTTTTTTAGTTTGGTCATGGGTGTGAAGGTCACGAAATTGGGCTTGGTGTGCAATGCAGGGTGGCTCCCTTCTAGAGCCATACTTTTCTCCTTGGCCACTACAAGTGGTAACAGAGTTTTTGCTAGACCTAGGTGGTGGCTTCCAATGTTCATTCCAAAATCTGGTGGTATGGGACCTGGATGCAACATGGGACCTTTGCTGCAATGATCTCACTAATGATTACTCAAAGGGGCGAGCACATACCAACGAGGGTTAGGGAAGTGCCCAGTTCTGCAGAGGAGCTCTTCGTATTAGTGCTTTTTGGTAAATTCTTTGAGTTTAATTACCCTGCTTGTTAAATTTATATGTTTTAGTTCTGGGGCTAGCCATTTGTTGATTACTCTGGGTTCCATTTTCTAATTAGAGATACTATTGGTTCTAAGGTTGGGTATGGGTGGGGGTTTGGAGGAGCCCTGTAGCACCCTCGTATAGAGCTTCCACCTGGGGATGTATGTGTTAGAGAAGGTGGTGAGATCCTCTAGAATTTTTCTATGTTTGTAGGGCATTGGTGGCTGGTTGTGAGGGTCCAAAGTGCATATGTTGTTCAATTGGGGGTTAGTGAGTAACACTACGAGTCCTTACTCTCCTAGTCAAAGGGGAAATGGAGAGCTTGCATTCTCGGGTTCACATATTGCATAAACACCTATATTGTCACTTGTTGGGGGATGGTAGTAACTCAGGAAGTTGGTCATTAGGAAATAAGGGTCATTGAAGATTAGAGTGCAGCAGATTATAGGTGTAATTGTCAGAACCTGGGCTGTGTGGTGATTTAACTTGGTGTACAAGCTGGTATATTAAGGTATTTTCTCGGTCCACTTGGTTCATCACTAGCTGAGTCGACACCTTGGGCTACACTTCCATGTAGCATCAACAAGAACATGCTCGATGGGGAGTGAGGCCTCGGGGCTAGCGTGGATTATAGAGATTAGAAAATTTTGACTTAGGGGAGGAGTTGGACCCCAACCTTACTCATTCTCTGGGCATAGTTTATTTTCCTCCACCCTTTTGATAATCTTGACACAATCTCCAACATGTCACCCTTTTACTAGAACAACTTGGGAGAGACCACCACGACAATTGTAACGTTGTTATTAGCTTCATGAATGACTTTCAATAGAACCACTGACACATGCATGATCAACTGGCTACCTTACATTGGGGACAATGATAGATTTATGAGAAGTTAGACTGTCTAGAGGGATGACTGGCCCACAAGGAGAAACATGTCCCTTGCTCCTTTAGTTCACCACCATCTCCTTGAACCAGTCCAAACCATCCAACGCTCGTTAATTCATCAAGCCCATGATGATATATAGTTGTATTCTGATACTTGAGACATTTTGGTATTGTTGGGCTATTAGCTTCGTTTTTCTTGTCAGTTTTCTTTACTAGTTTTATGATTTTGTTCCTATCTTCTGGCCAACAAATTTGGTGGGATTGAGGTAGGAAGAAGGCAAAAACCTAGCATATCTCCAAATAATCTTGTTTTGAACTAATGATTTTTTGTTTTACTCTCCTTCCTCTCTCCTCTCTCTCTTTCATCTCTCTCTCCTCTATATATATTATATATATCTATATATATATATATATATATAGATATATAGTATATAAAACTTAATTTTACAAATTGAATTGAATTAATCACATCTCCCTCTTATTACTATTATACGAAAATAATTGAATCTTTTTATTTTCAATTATTTCTTATTTGCACATTGAAATATTTTATTGTGGTACATGTTTGTATATGTTTTTCCCAAAATTGATATTAAAAGAGATTAGTTAACATGGATATTAAAATTATTTATTTATGTATCCCATAGAAATATCAACATTAGTTGTCTTTCGTTTTAATTACTTTAAAATGATTTTAAAAGTTGATATAAAATTATCTTATTGCATATAGATAGTGAAATATTCTATTTATAAGTGAGAGTGAAATATTTTTCCATATCTTATTTGTATTGGGTTGTAATATCAAAAACCAATAGCGCAAACACTGTTAGAGTGAGACATTTTATAATACTTTTAAATAAAACTAACCAAATATTTATATTTATTTTTTTAATTTCGATTAATATACAATTATTTTTGAAATTCAAAAGTATAGATTATTCTTATATTTAAAAAGTGACAACTGTGATCAAATCCCCGATGGTTGAACACCAAAATAAATTTAGCAACATAAAACCTATATTGGGGGTTGAAGATTGAATTCTTCTTGGCTCTATTAATGGAATATAATCCTCTAAAAAATTCATGGGACACTCAAATTCTATAAATTAATCTTTTAAAAATTCCCTACTAAAATTTGAATAAATTAATAAATAAAATAAAATAAAAAACTAAAACCCCAATTAATCAAATTATGCTAGAGAAAACAATGTGACCAATCAAATGCAAGGGGGAAAAACAATGCGACCAATCAAATGCAAGGGGGAACTATGAGGAGGAGGTCAAGGACATAAAAAAACAAGTGAATGATTAATTTATTTGAAACTTGAAAATGAATATCAATCAATTGTTAGAATTATGACTATACATAGAGGGGGGAGGGGTGAATCAGTATAATGACTAGTTTTAAAATAATTTAAAACAATTCAAAGAAAATAATCATCAATTGCACAAGCATGATATGAAAGAACTAGATCTACATGGAAACCTTCAAGGGAGAAAACCACAAAAAATATTTATATCAATATTCCTTTAGGTACCAATCTATTATTACATCAATTAATTATCACCAACTAGAAGGAGACACCAATCCCCTGATTTATAGTAACCAACATGAAGGAGACACCAATCCCTTGAGTTATAGACACCAACCTGAAGGAGACACCAATCCTCTGATATACTTATGAAATCAAATAACTGATTATTACTTTGTTATGTCCCTCACAACTATGTATACAACACTAACTTGGATCTTTACAACTCTGCATACTACTCCCTTCTATGTACTTTATATATTTATGCCAATGCACTTTTTTCATCTCAAGACTCATCTGTTGCATAGATTAAACATTGCTCCTCTTACTTGTTGCAACACTTGTTTTCACTTTAGCACTAAGCCTTATTTTGTGGACCTCAAATAATATCTTTTTAATTACCCATAAACATTCCTCAAACTGATCACCTCTTACAAGATTATTTCATATACTTCAAACAACATTACATGCTTAAATCTTCTTTCATACCACAAACTTCATTACACACTTCGACACTCTATTTTGGACAGGTTCCTTGCACAAGCTACATGCCTTCTTCAAACTTCATCCTTAGAATTCTTTGTACTTGGCCCCACAAAACTCAAACTTCTCAACTCTTCTCCTGCATCAATTGTTCTCATTGTCACTTGTGATATCTACACTTACAACTTCCAAATTGAGTTATTTATAGGAAATGGCTTGACTAAAGTCGACACATCATAGAAATATGAGCTAGGCTAACAGGAAGTCCTGGAGCCCCTTTTGGGGCTAGTATTATAAGCCACCAAAAAGCCATGGTCTTAACCAATAACCAACATTAGCACCCCAAATCAAAAGCATAAAAAAAGGGGTGAAATATCTAGATGACCTAGATTTGTTGTGTAATGTACAAATTACTTGAGTTTGGTTTTCTTTTGCATGTAATATCTGGACTACCCAAATTACCCAATTGCTTAATTTTCATGACCCTTTAACTCTAGTAGCTAAACCACCAAGCACCCATGACCATGTGTTGTAACCATGATATAAACAAATTGCTCTAATAATTTGGAATCTGGGTCTTTTAATGAAGATGTGCTTTAAAGACACCTAGATACCGATACACTCAGACTACTTTTACGATTTCTATGTGGAATCTTGAGTCTAGATCTAAATGTAGACATCCTTTGAAGACACCCATATACCAAAATACTCAAATCAATGTTTAGAGCACGTCATTCAAGCTGAATACATAATCCAAGTTATTCCACTGTGGACTAATCAACATCTGCTACGAGGTCCATATTCCATGTCATTTGCCACGTGCCACACTCTGGCACTGCCATGTGTCACCTGCCAAATGTCTTATTGGCTAGCCAAAAGCATTATATATTCCTACCACATGCCATTGCCGGAGATTGCTATATCATTAGTTATACCACATTAGTGTTGCTTGTCTTCTGTCATTTTGCCGCTTGTTTGCACCATTGTGCACCTAGATGCTCGAGGGTATGAATGTGAACCAAGTTGAATCCAATATTTGGGTCTTTTGATAGAGACATTCCTAGTGAACATCTTGATGCTCGGATACCCCATTTTTGTTAAACATTAAACAAGTGGAGGGAGTCTGCAATCATTATGGACTTTGTTGAAATATGGCAACAAGAATATTCCAATTTAATTTGTCCTTGAATTAAATTGTGAGTTAAAATCAAATTTAGTCTTAATAGATACTTGGAAATAATTAATTAATTTATTTTAAATTAATTAGTTGAAGAAATTCAAGTTAGAAGTATTTTTGAAGTCATACAAGAGTTATCCCTTAAATTAAGGAGACAAGATTGAGTTATATTTGAGTTGTAATTAGTTAACTCAGTTTATTGAGATAAGTCTAGTTAAATTAGTTCCAAACTGTTTGAGGAACTAATAGTGAGTTAACAGTTAATTGATGCATTAATGCACACAACTAGTGCTACTCGTTAACTGAAGATTCCCTCATTCGAAACTCATGCATGTATATTATGAGAAAGACCCAGTTGAGATTAATGTTCAAGGATAGTGTACTATTAGTTGCATGTGTTTTCTCATGGAGAAAACTCATGCATGCAATCAAGGATTTATCCTTGAGGATTGCGCAGTTTTGGAGAAAAGGTTTTCCACTTGGTTGAAGGAGAATCATCCACAAGGAACAATGCGAGGAAATAGGAGCTTGGAGGGCAGAGAGGAAGGCTGGAGAGAAGCCAAGATTTCCTATGAGCATCTATGAGGATTGTACTTGAGAGATGGCTAGCTGTGAGAGCTAGGGATTTGTATAATTCCTATGTATTTCCACCATGTATGATAATACAATAGGGTGGGGTTTTTATGTGAGCATTTCCCCAAAAGTATTTTCATGTGTATTATGCCATTGATTCTTCTTCTTCTGGTTATATTGTTCATCTCGATCTTTAAGCTTCCGCAAATTGATAGTAGAAGTAGGTTATAGTATTCTGCTTTGATTTATATTGCATTATCAGGTTAACCTATCATAGATTTTCTACATGGTATTAGAGCTGGATTTGTAGAAAATTCTACATGGTATCAGAGCTATGAACAATATACTGAGAAGAGAATTCGAAGTTTGAAGTTTAGGGTTGCAGGTGCAAATCGAATTCATATCATACTTCAAGGTTGGCCAATGACGTTCTATGGCTTGAGACTCGAGTATGCCTTGGAAGGTAGCTTGAATTACATAGCATGGAAAGGTAGAATTGAGTTTGTACTAGAGGACAATGGCTTGAAGGAATTCACTAATCAAGAAATCCCGAAGCCAGCTTCAACTAATGCACAAGAGTTGGTTGAGTGGAATAAGTGTGTGGCGAAGGCGAGATGAATCATCCTTGAGGGATTTTGAGATCATATTGTCTCGAGTCTCCATGGGAAGGATACTCCATTTTCAATGTGGAAGACATTGAAGGATCTCTACCAGAACAGTAGCGACCAGAGGAAATTGGCGCTCAAGGATAAGCTTTGAAGAATCAATATGGAGAAGGGTGATACTATTTCCATATATCTGAACAACCTAACCACCTGCAGAGATGAGCTTGGCAGTGTGGGGATAACTATTGCTGATGATGATATGGCGAGCCTTGCTCTCCTTGGCCTTCCAAAGAGTTGGAATAACTACTAGGAATCTGTGAATTGAAGTCAGAAACTACTAGATTGGGAATGACTGTGGTCGAATCTTATGCATGAGGAGATCAGGAGGAGCACACGAGATGGTTCTTCATCCAAGAATGATGATGAAGAAAATTTGGCCTTAGCAAGTAAGGCAAGGAAAGGGAAGGGGAAGGCTTACCATTTCAAATCAAATTCTCCTCATTGAGCGAAGAAGGGTGACATGTCTAAAGTAAGATGCTTTAATTGTCACGATATGGGACATTATACGACTAATTACCCATCAAAGAAGTCCAAGAAGGGATCCTCGAAAGGATTGGAAGGTGAGGTATTAGCCTCTCAGTTCGAAATGGACCTTACCCTCATCGCATGCATGGTGTCATCGATGATGGGTTGTGTCTGGTATCTTGACAGTGGAGCCTCATTCCACATGACTAGTGATAAAAATTTTATTCAGTGCCTTGGAGGAGAAAGACCTCAAGATGCGCATAGAGATGGGTGATGACGGAAGGTATAGTGTTTCAGGAGTGGGCATGGTTGCTTTTCTGAGGGAGCATCAACCTCCTCTCACCTTGACAGATGTGATGTATGTGCCTGGACTAAAGAAGAACTTGGTATCAGTCGTGATGTTGGAGGACGAAGGTTACGATGTTGTCTTCAATAAAGGAAAGGTGTTCCTAAGACACATAGACACTAGTCAGGCCAAGAGGATAGGGATTCGAGTGAAGAATATCTATAAACTAGAGGTAGATGATTGTGCAACATTGAGTACAAAAGATGAATTGGTGCAAAGCCAAGACATTGGTGAGTTGTGGCACAGGTGGTTGGGCCATTTGCATCACGGAGCTTTGAAGATAATGCATCAAATATCTATAGGACTTCCCGAAGGTAAACTTGAGCAAGTTGACACATGCAAAGGTTGTACCTTAGAAAAGTACACCAAGTGTTCCTTTCATGATCGAGACAGTCGAGCAGAGGCTATCTTAGAGGGAGTTCATACTGATTTGTGTGGACCATTCTTGACGATATCCACAACAAAGAAAAGGTATTATGTGATTTTAATTGTTGACTATTCTCGTAAATGCTGGATTTATTTCATGCAGAACGACCAAACTTTCATAAAGT
>APFE030710355.1:43537-61062 GCA_000404065.3 Pinus taeda | reverse complement strand
TCCAAATCATCTATCATTTTGTTATATATATTAAACACCAATTCATAAAATCACACTTTATTGGGAAATTGGTCCCATACTATTCAGTCGGAGCCACCATCCCCAACGGAAATGGAACTGCATTAAGGGTCAAACCGGGTGGTTATCCCCAATGTTAGTGCAATGATTTTAGAGGCATCAACAGTTCCCTAGGGTGTCCCAAGAGTTGGGAAATCCAGCTCGAGTCCTTTTGTCAAATTTCAAATCAAACACATCCATAGACTTCAATAGGTCACCTAATCACTCCTCTTCTTTGGCCCTAGATGCTTCTTTCTAAACCATTTTGGATATTTTGATGATTGTCCCTATCATGTCAATAATATCCATTGTCCTCAACTCACTAGTTAGTTTTTTTTTTATGTAAGTGATCATTTTATATGTTGTTTTGGAAATTTTTTCCATCATCCTCTTTGGCTGACACGATAAAGGAATTGATATCCTTGACTGTAATCTTTTGTTCTGCAACTAGGATTATATGCTCCAAGATGTTCTTTACCTAAGAAATAATCTCATCCCAAATTAGTTTTCTAGTTTGAATGAGGTACATGCTACCCTTTAACTTGTTGTTAATCTTTGTGATCTCCTCCTTGGCCTTCTTCAAGTTGAAGCCAATTTGTTCCACATTCCCTTTGGCTGTCTCTAGTTAATTTTCCTTTTGTGTGAGAGTACTCTTGGTATTCTCCAAATTACTTTCCACTTGCTTGAGTTTTCTCTCAGACAACTGCAACGCGGTGAGGGCCTTTGTCAATTTCTCAGTAGGATTCTATGGATCTTATGATACAATGAAAACATATATGTGGGAATGAATTTTTTTCTTAAGCTCATCCAACTGTTGTTTACCCCTAGTTTGATAATCAGCTCTTTGTAGTATTTATTCAACAAGTGAAGGGCTATAGAGTTGGCCTTTTCTTACTTTACCCTGATGGAAACATTTTCTAATATTTTCTCACCTTTCTCACAGTTAAGGCACTCTAGCGCAATTCACTATATAACATTTCTCTAGCCTACCAGTGCTAGTTTATTTTATCCTCCAATGGGATGCTAGCCATGCCTAGTGACAGGTCTACAGTCTTAAATTGTGACCCTGATGGGAGGGACCATAAAGTAGGTTGATGCATAGAGAACTTCATTTTATTCCTTTCTAGGTCTATGGCAGCTAGGAGCCTGGTTTGATAATGGACTGAATGTGATTCCATCTTCTGCAATGTTTCTTTTCTGACTTATTTGTTCTTCTCCTCCATATTTTTTCCTTCTTCCCGTTTTAGGCCCACTGTGGATTAACCTCCCAAAGTGCCCAAGGTTTCCACCTCTATGGAAGTGGATATCGCAGTTTTTTGGGAGTACTCTAGGGATACCTAGAAGTCTAGTTGGTCCATGTTCCTCTCAATCAATGGGGTCTCAAGCTCTTCCTCAAGCTCTTCCTTGATCAACTTGGCTCTCTTGCCAGATCAAGCCTTCTCCATATTTGTGTCTTCAACTTCATCCATGCTTCTATTTTGAGTCTTTTCATGTGGAGATGGTGTCTTAATCTCCATTTCTCTATCAATAGGCCAAGAATCGAGATTAGCCTTCCATTTAAGAAGGGTGTTGTATTGATGCTCATAAGTAGAGCATTAATAACCTTTCTCCTTTTTTATATAATCTTGTGGGGATCATAGTGCCACACCTCTCCCATTTAAAAATTAAGCCCCTTCAACATGTCTTCTACCTTCTAAAAGGCTTGTCTAGTAATAATAATGAAAGGATTTACCGCCCTACCCAACTTAAACATGTAACCCTTCTTGGCATGGATGAAGTGAATTTTATCAGCATTCAAGCAATGTTTGATGACTTGTAAGGCAAAAATTCTTGTGAGAATGAAAGTAGGTAAAAATTATGGGGGACGCTCTGACCCATAAACCCTAATATCAATGTATTCCTCAAATAGTTACCAACCACCTACCATTTTATCTTTGTTGAGATGCAGGACCTCTTTTCTCTTGGGCAAGATCCTAGAGGGTTGAAGATTTTTTATAATTGTATAACCAATGGCCATATAAGTGGAAGTGAACTGGGAGAAACCCTTATTATTTTCCTTTTTCCTTAGGGAACTCTCCCAATCAAATACTTGCTTTCTCTGCTTGTGAGAATCTATGATACTTAGGCCCAAGCATTCAATTTTGAGTGTACACAAAATGATAGACCAACAAGGAATAATATATGAAGTAAGAAGTAACATGAAAGTGGTTGGACTGGAATTTTATGGATTCTTCCAAAATGAGGATATGCAAGGATGAGGTATGGCTACATTATTTTGTGCAGGAGCCCCATGGCATCTTTGGTAACATTAGTAGTTTCTTCTTCTCCAAAAGTAGTAGCAGTAAAAATGGGTTGTACTACCTTTGATAACATAAAAACATGGAACCTATCAAGAATAGGGAGGGTTTTATTTCTAGGTGCTAGAATTAGTTGGCAGAAGGTTTGGTGTGCTCCAGCTAAGAGCCCATTGTAAGAATGAAAGAGAGTAGCTTTAGTAAAACTCTTGGGGTTGAGATATTTGGGGTATAGGAGGGAATTTTGGATTAATTCTAGCATGAGTTCCATAATTTTCTCTTCAATTAAGGATATAGAGAATTTTTTTTCTTTAATGTAGCACGCTACGAACTAAGAGACAAATTCATGGAAATGGTAAACTTTGGGAGCGACCTAGTGATATAGCCCTAACTTTACGATCCAGAATGGGTCTTCACTTTTCAAGTATCGATCATATAATTTAGAGTGGAGCTATGACAGGTGGTAAGAGAAAGATGGGTCACATATTTTAGCCTCTATGTCCATAAACGTTTCGGTGTGACCAGAGGGTTTCATTTCCTATGATTTGGGGGTTTTAGGCATCAAATTCTTCAGTTTAATCATAAGGGAAAATATTGAGTGGTGGGGATTGCAAAATACATGATGACCCTAAGAAATTGTGCATGGAGACACTGGAGGTTCTCTAAACTAGTTGATGGCTGAATGGAGTCAAGCATAGGAGTAGAAACAAAGGGATGAATTTGAATTCTAACAGCTGATGTGTGGTTATTTTATAAGTGGGGAATCGAGTGGAGTGACACGTATGTGGGTAGATGGTGTAGAGATGTTCGGGAAGAACATGTCAGGTCACCAAGTTGGATGGGAAGTGGAGGGGAAGGCTCTTGGTCCTGCAAAAATAACACTCGCTTGCTGATGTCATTGCTATGTTGGCGCGCTAGTGGTAGGTGTAGGCCCCCTATTCTAGTGAGGTGAATGAACAAGGTTGGGAGTGGGGCTCGACCCTCTCAGAGTCAATCTTGGTCATTGATCGACCACACCTAATAGTTGACATTTACCGTTTTGGGGGTTAGCATCAACTTATCCTTCGCGCTATTTAACCCACCGAAATGCTTTCCGAGGTCAATGGTTATCGGATAAATAATGATCCACCCCTTTATATGATAGTCGGTTAGACTTTTCCATTCAATGTAGGGGTGGACTCCTTTCCATCTATCTTTACCTTTCCACCTTTCTCTTAAGTCCTCATTGTTTCCCCTCTAGGATATACCATTAGGGTGTTACTACTGGGTAGATCCCAAGAGCTCAGTCACATCCCAACATTTAACTTTGTGAACTCTTAACCTTTCTTTGTGGTAACTCTGCCAGGTGGGTTCCAATTGTGGCCAATAAAGTAGCTTTTTTCTACTAACACGCTAGTCATGTCTGCCCGAAGCTTCGTATAGAGGTTCTGCCAACCTTGACGTTAATATTGGAATTTAAGTCAACTTTGGCTATGTGCTAAAGTCTTACCCAGACATCTTTTAGTTTTGCAATATTTGCACCAATCCTTTTGGTCTCTTTACAAATTTCACCCCTTAGATCTGTCGTGGCATTTCTTTCCTTTTTAATCTCTTTTTGTTGTTTTGGAGTTTTTACTCCTTCCTTGCATATGAAAAAAAATGTCTTATATTATATGAAAACATAATAGGGAAAATGAGGATGATATAGCATCGGCTCCAACTAGGGACAATGCCTTCTCAGAAAGGCTTTGATAACCTGTAAATTAGTGCCTTCAACTTGGGCATGGAGTCCAACTAATTAATATATAGAGCAATAAAAATGGAAACAAAATGAACACTTAGGTATATACAATGGCTCACCGATATTTACAGTGGAAGAAGGATAAATTATTTAATGCTGGAAGTAGTGCTTGTGGTACTTCCAATTTACATGCAACTAAAACACTTTGCTATCAAAGTTCTCCAGTAGAAAGGTATTTTTCCCTTTCGCTTCATTTACCTTGAAAGATCCAAACCACAAGGGATGAAATTTCCCATGATTTCTCTTGTCCTCTCTTCAGATAACCCATTTGAGCACTAGATCACATGGATGAAAAATCATGTCTTTAGCTTTCATATAAAATAGTGCTTTCATCTTATCCTAGTATTTGATTATATTTTGAGTTACGTGTCCCCTGCTTTCCTGCAATTCCACCATCTTATTTATTCTCCTGGTTAGGTGGTTTTGCTCCTCTTCTGCATCTTGTAGGAGTTTGTCCACTAGCATAGCCAATTAGGTAGGGAAAACTACAAAAATCCCATATACCAACTCAAATGGGGATTTCCCAGTTGACCTCTTCGTAGTGACCTTGTTAGCCCACAATAAAAAATTGAGTTGAGAGTCCCAATTTTTCTAGTTTTGTTCTATGTTCTTCTTGAGGATTCTGATTATAATCTTGTTTGACGATTCTACTAATCCATTCCCATATGGGCAATAAGTATTGGAATGTCATAGAATAATATTATAGTACTGATACAAACTGATAAATTTAGTGGATTTAAATACATGTGCATTATTAGTGACTATCTTTCTTGGATAGCCAAAACTGGCTAGAATATTCTCCTCCATAAAATTAATAACCACTCCATCAGTTTCATTCCTAACATCGATGGCCTTTACCCACTTGGTGAAGTAAAATATTGCTATAAGTATCCATTTTTACTACTCATTGGATGATAGATGGATTTCTCCAATAAAATATAGACCTTAGTGCCTAAATTTTCATCTACAAAAACAGGGACCAGAGGGAGGGGTGCTAGCTTATGCTTTTCAGCAAAAAATAGGCACCTTTTGTAGGCTCTAACTTGCTCATGGACCTCACTGAATAAATTAGGCCAATAAAATATATATGTGAGAATTTTATGAGCCATGACCTTCCAACTATAATTTCCTCCACAGAGACAATTATAAAACTCATCTATTACCTTGGGAAACTCTTCTTCCACCAAGCATAATAGTAATATTCCCACAAAATATTTCTAGTACAACTGCCCATTGGATATGAAAAAACTTTTGTGATTGCATCCTTAGAGATCTATACTTTACTTTTTCAAATTTAGGTGGACATTCCATAAACAACAGATAATGAACAAAAAATTTATACCACTCGAATACTACGTATTTCATTTGAATTTTTTATTTTGCATTGTTGATATCTTCATGTTCACCTTGTTTCTTTTCTTCTTCCTTGTCAACTAGAAGGTTGATACACAAGTCCTAACAATTTTCTTTGGAAAAAATTTTGACCAATCCCTTCCCCTTGATCAATTTGGTAGGCTTAATGTCCATGTCATACTCCTAGATCTTGGCAATCCATTTTCCTCTCTTGCCTTCACTATCTCCCTGTGTGCGATTTCTTTCACAACAGTTGTAGGGACATAAGAAATTATCCTGGATTGCAGGATATAACTTCATAAATATTTTAGAGCCTTGACCAAAGAGTAGGCTTGTTTTTCCAGGATATTATATTTCAATTTTGCATCCCTTAACACCTGAGTAAAAATTGTGATTGTTTGTTCCTTCTCTTCATCATTTTTGCAATAAAGAAACTACAACTATTCTAGGAGATGCAAAATAAAAAATGAGGAATGACCTTTGATAATCAGGACAAGCTAAAACTAGGGCTTCTACAAATTCCCTTTTGATCCTAGAGAATGATTCTCTAGCTTCAACAGTCCACTTGAATTCTTTGTCTTTATTTAGCATATATGTGATCTCCCTCACAATCTTAGCATAATTAGGTACAAACCTCCTTAGAAACTTGATTATTCCTAAGAAGACTTGTATCTCCTTTTTATTCCTGAGTAGTAGAATATTTTTAATCACATGTATGCTCTTGGGGTCAATCTTTACACCTCCTCTTGCTACTATGTTCCCCAACAACTTACCCTCACTTCGAGCAAATTGTGAGTTCTTGGGATTTAAAGACAAGCCATCCTTCCTGAACTTTTCAAATGTGCTGCAAATGTTGGATATGTTCCTCAATATAATTAGAAAGGACAATTATGTCATCCAGGTAAATTAGCACAAATTTGTCTTTTTCCCCAACAAACGCTATATCCATTTCTTTTTTAACAGTGGCTCCAACATTTATGAGACCAAAAGGCATCCTGGCGTACATGAAGGTTCCCCATGGTGTGGTAGAAGTTGTTTTCTTTGGATCCCCAAGATATACATAAACCTAATTATATCCAAAGAACCCATCCATCATGGACAGTTGGGAGGATCCCACTACTTTCTACAAAATGTAATCCATCTTAGGAAAGGGATAATTATCCTTTAGAGAAGCTCTATCTAGGTTTATGAAGTCCACACATAATCTAATCTCTCCATTTTTCTTCCTAACACGGAAGAAATTGGCCACCCAATCTGATTTCCGAGAGGCAAAATAATTTTAGCCTAGAGCAACTTATTAACCTCCTTTTCGATTAGCGAGAGTGGTAAAATATTTATTTGCATGAGATTCTTCTTGTAGGGCTTCATTCTGACCTTCAAAGGAATTTTGTGTTGAATGATACTGGGATAGAAGATCTTCCAATCATTGTAGAAATAGCCAAAAACATCAATATATTTTTTAAATAGATTAAGATATCTTCGATTGTAATATTTTGGGATCCCTTTAACCAACTTAAAAATTTTGGGTTGTTGTTCTATGCCAATATTACATTCCTTTGACTCATCATCCAAGAAGTACCGATGTTTCATACATTCTATGGATCCTACTACATGAAAAATGATAAAAACATGAAAAAGATGATTGCAATCACATTTTTTCATCTATTTCCCATTTTTCATGTAGTAGGATCTATCGAAATTATGCAACATGGGTACTCCTTGGATGAGGAATTAATTTCTTCATCCAATGAGTACTCCTACCCAATATTTGAGTAAACACTTAGGGAGATAAGTTGAAAATATGAGTTTAAAAAGTAGTTTTATTATTTTTTATTTTTTAATCTTTTTAGCTTTTTATTCCAAAAATGGTGAATTATCCTCCATGGTTGAGATTGTTATACTCAATACTATTGGTGCTTATAACGTTTATTTTGGTTGTACATTTTTCTTAGGAGGCCCATTTTAGACCTCAAAATTCCCCTAATGAACTTCTTCTAACTCTTTTTGTAGGCTGAAAAATAAAAGGGTTCCTATCAACTTTACTTGACTCAACTGGCTCATCACTTTATTTATGAATTGGCTTTTATTGTACTGGTTTTTGTTCAAAATTGTGGGCTTCATAATCAGGGTGAATTGGATGGGAGGCTTCTCCCTTAGTTGGTGGGACAGGGTGGGATGGTTTCTTCCCTTTATCAACTGATTTTGGGGCAGTGAGTTCTGGACCTTTTCTTGGATGATCTCAAATCATACTTCCTGTGCAACTAAACTTGCATGAAATTAGAAAATTTCTTACAATAGGAATCTATCTCTTCATCATCCAAGGGGACCTTCAAATCCTCTATTTCTCCTTCCTGGTCTCACTCATTTTCTCCTTCTGAAAGAGTAGATAATTAATTTTCTTGAACTTCAATGGCATCTTTAATATTTTCTTTCCAAGCATCTTCTAGATACAAGGGAGGTTGTATTTGGTCTTGTCGATCCCTTTTTCCTTTTGCAAAAGTTGGAAAGGAGGCCTTCTATACTAGGGATTAATGCTTTTGTTGGGACCTTGTTGGACCTATCTGGGAGGCTTTTTAATTTCCAACTCCAACTTCACCAATTTATTTGAAAGGTTCCTAAATAATTAATTCATTTCTTCTAACTTCTACTCTTGGGTTTCGCTTACTAGACCAGATGAGCTAACTTCTTCCTTACCCCATCTTTTGTCACCATGATCTGCCTTTCCTTTCCATCTTCCAGTGGATGCAATTTTCACTTCAACCTCCAGAGCATCAATATGGATATGATCCAGTGTGTGAGATTTCCTTTCTCAGAGGGTAAACCTGAAGTCTAATTCAAAGGCCCAACCAAAGACCAACTTAGCAGCTGCCTGTGGAGGTTTAATCTTAGCTGGAAAAATGTTATATAGTTTATTAAGTATTTGAATGAATTCAGTGACATCCTCGTTTTTCCCTTTCTTTATTACATTGAATTCAATGAGGAAATATCCATGGTCCTTCTTTTCTCCCCATTTTTGCATGAAAGTGTTCTCCAATTCCTCCCAAGTATTGATTGAGGCATTAGGTAAGGCCTTGAACTATTTTCTGGACTCCCCATCAAAGCACTGAACAAATAGTCTCTAAACTACATCAAGATTCTCTACATTTAAATTCTTAGCAAATGCACAAAAGACTTCTATGTGTCTTTGGGATGGAATATCATCCTCCCCCGTGAATCTAGGTAGGAGTTTAATATAACCTTGAGGCATTCCATTCAAAGGTTGTTTCAAGTTAAGTGGGGCATATCTGTTAAGTAGGAAGCTATGTATAGCCATATTTTTCAGTGGGGGTTGGAAAAATTTCACAACAGTGCTTGTTTGAGGAACTGTGAGAGCAGTACCTAATGGGACTTGGAGCTAGTGGGGGTTTGGGGACAACTGGAAATCAGAATATCCTTTAATACTTCAAATTTTGGGATGGTATGGGACACAAAAGGGTGTGTATTAATCGTGGTCTCTTCAAATTTGATTTTCGAGGAGTGAGAGCCAAGGGGAGGAAAACTTTTTTTCTGTAAAATCTAAAAGTCTAGATAAGGTCTCAAGATAATTTATCTTGGCCTTTTGTGAACTAGAAGTTGAGGCTTCAGAGGAAGAGATCACATGATCTAGATTTCTAGGAGTTCTTTCTTTCCAAATTCTCCTAGAAACAATTCTCTCTGGGTCAATTACAGTCAGAGTTTTCTGCTATGAAGTATCAAAATTAGTTTGAGGCCTCCTAAAATCTAGGATGACCAATTGAAAATATTTACAATGGAGTCACCACGATAAGATATATCAATCAACACTTCCTTTGCTCACATGAAAAAAGGAATGTAAGAATGTTGTACCCAAGGAAAAATATTATGATTCGTTCCCCGACAACGACACTAGAAGATCTTGGGGCTCCTAGAGACAACCTCCAGGTTGATAAAGAGGTCAGTTCCTAGTACATCTTACATTTTTCGAAATATATACTTGTAATGCTCTATATTTAATGTAAGATACAGTAATTTGGTTGAGATATATTGTCCAAAGGCAGAATTGGTTAACACACATGAAGAGTAATCTCTTTAAAAGAATTAACACCCAAATCTCATGGCCTACACACAAAAAATGTAGCTCTATAGGTCGCTACAATACAAGTGATAGATGAAAATGAAGAAAGGAAATTAACACAAAGGGCTAATATCATAATCATGTGCATTAAATTCTAGTAGAAACATGAAAGAGTTGATGTCAATGACATTCAGAAAAAATGGAGCACATTTTAAGGACTTTTACCTCAAATATCATAAGAATCATACACCACACATGGCATAGATGAATCTATAATATGAAATTAAGTCCAACAACTACAATTCACGTGATTTCTGAGAAGAAAGACACATATGAAATAATAAACAAAGTAAACACATACTACATATTTTAGTATTTGGAATCATGAGAGCTTCTTTATTAATCTTTAAAAATATAATACACTTCATGGATCTTCAAAAATTTGCATTTCTCACATACTAGAACCCCTTCTAGAACAAAAAACTCCAACCATTTAATGAGTTTCCTAAGTACTTTTATAGGATCTAAAAAACGAGGACCCCTTACAAAATATTCCTTCTTGAGATTTCATAACTATCTAACCACTAAACAACTCAAGCGTTTTACTATCACAATTGTCCTAATTATTACATAACAATATTGATTCTATTCTTGAAATGAAATATTTACAAAAAAGAATAAAAAAACATGAGGTGTCATGATTGACACAACAAAATATCTTCATTGTGGGCCTTCTAGTTCCTTTGGAAGGGAGACCAGATCATTGATTCAAAGTTGAGCTAAATTAAAAAAATTGATCACACTTCTGCCTTTTTTGGGTTTGGAAAGGAATAATGAAATTAGTTTTGATATGATATCTTCAGGTTGCTGAGCTCAATGTAGTTTGGCTTGTCAGTGAACAAAGTTTTCACCAACCAAAGTAAATAAAAGTCCCTCCACATAAATTTGACTATAGTCTTCCCTTTAAGGGTGGCGGTATTCTCATGACTAGTATCTACTTTGCTCTTTGCCTCCACTAGCAACAACTGATATTTCTCCCACACGAATAAGTTCTGTAGGGCGTCCCAACAGCTGGGAAATCTAGCTCTAGTCCTTTTGTCAAATTCCAAATCAAATAAAACCACAGACTTCAACATGTCACCTAAACACTCCTCAGCTTTGGCCTTGACTGCTTCTTTCTAAACCATCTTGGATATTTCGATGATTGTCCTTGTCCTATCAAGAATATCCATTGTCCTCAACTCACTAGTTGGTTTTTCATTGAGGTACTTGATCATTTTCTCAATTGTTTTTCTATTTTTTCCATCCTCGTCTTTGGATGATATCATAAAGAGTTTGATATAATGGATTGCAATCTACTGTTTTTCAACCAAGATTATATACTCCCATATGTTTTTTACCTCAGAAATAATGTCATCCCTGACCTGAATGAGGGACATGTTACCCTTTAACTTGTTCATCAACTCTGTGATCTCTTCATTAGGCTTCTTCAAATTTCTTCCAATTTGTTCCACATTCTCTGTTGGTGTGTCTAGCTACTTTTCCTTCTATATGGGAGTACACTTGGTATTCTCAAGATCATTTTTCACTTTCTTGAGTTTGCTCCTAGACAACTGCAACTCAGTGAGGGACTTGGTCATATTCTCATTAGGGTTCTGTGGATCTTCTGGCACAATGACAACACATATGTGGGAATTGATTTTTTGCTTGAGATTGACAACCTGCTATTTGAAGACTACTACCTCATTGTTTCTATGTATCAAATCCTTGGCCAAGATCTCTTTCTCACTCTCCACCTGGGTCATCTCTTTGGACAATACATGCTTAGATGCAGGAATTTTTAGCTTTTTCCTCAGTTCCTGAATTTTATATTGTGAGCCCTGAATGATGGACTCCACAACAGTTTTATCTTCTATGTTTACCCTTAGTTTTATAATTAACTCTTTGTGGTATTCATTCAACAAGTGAAGGGCTCTAGAGTTGGTCTTTTCTTTCTTTACACTGATGCCATATTTTCCTAACAGTTTCTCAACCTTGCTGACAATCAAGGAACTCTTACCCAATTCACTATATAGCATTTATCCATCTTGCCCATGCTAGATTATTTTATTCTCCAATGGGTTGCCAGCCATGTCTAGTGCTAGGTCTACAGTCTTGAATTGTGACCTTGATGGGAGGGATTGTATTGTAGGGTGATGGAAAGAGAACTTCATTTTAGTCCTTCCTAGGTCCATGGAAACTAGGAACATGGTATGATCAAGGACGGAGTGTGATGCCAACTACTACAATGTTTCTTCTCTGACTCTTTTTTTCCTCTCCTCCAGTATTTTTTCTTATTCCCCTTTTAGACCTGTTGTGGATGAACTTCCCAAAGTGCCCAAGATTTCCACCTATGTGGAAGTGGATACTATAGTTTGTTTGGAGTCCTATAGGGATACCTAGAAGCTTGGTTGGTCTAGGTTCCTCTCAATCATTGTGGTATCAAGTTCTTCATCAACCTCTTCCTTGGTCAAGTTGGATCTCTTGCTAGATGAAGCCTCCTCCATCTCTGTGTCTTCAAATTCGTCCAAACTTCTATTTTGAGTCCTTGCATTTGGAGATGGTTTCTCAATCTCCATTTCCATATTAATAGGCCAAGAATTGAGATTAGCCTTCCATTCAAGTAGGGATCTATACTCACGTTCATAAGCAAAAGCATTAATATCATTTTTACTTTTTTATATAATCATGTGGGGATCATAGTGCCACTCCTCTCCCATTTCAAAACTAAGCTCTTTAAACATGTCTTCTACTTGTTGAAATACTTGTCTAGCATTAACAATGAAAGTAACTACCACCCTACCCAGCTTAAACATGTATCCCTTCTTGGTAGGGACAAAGTGGATTTGATCAACATTCAAGTATGTCTTATGAATTCTAGCGAAAAAATTCTCATGGGCATGAAAGTGGGTAAACAGTATGGGGGAAGCTTTGAACCATAAACCCTAATCTCATTGTATTCCTCAAATAGGTACCAATCACCTACCATTTTATCTTTGCTGAGCTAAAATATCTATTTTTTCTTGGGAAGTATCCTAGGAGGTGGAAGATTTTTATAATTGTATATGCAATGGCCATATAAGTGGAAATGAGCTAGGAGAAACCCTCATTATTTTTATTTTTCTTTAAGGCACTATCCCAATCAAATAATGGTTTTCTCTACTTGTGAGAATGTATGATGCTTAGGCCCAAGTATTCAAATTTATCTATATGAGTGTACACAAAAAGATAAAGCAACAAGGAATAATATCTGAAGTAAGAAGTAATAGGAAAGTGGTTGAACTAGAATTTTATGGATTCTTCCATAAATGAGGGTATGTCAAGGATGAGGTTTGGTTGCATCATTGTGTGAAGGAGCCCCATGGCAGCATTGGTAATATTAGCATTTTATTCTTCTCCAAAAAGCAAGGCAATAACAGTTAGAATGGGTTGTACTGCCTCTGAAAACATAGAAAAATGGAACCTATCAGCAATAAGGAGGGTTTGATTTTCAGGTCCTAGAATTAGTTGGAGGAAGGTTTGCTGTGCTCCAGCTAAGAGCCCACTATAAGCATAAAAAAAATTATCTTTAGTAAAACTCTCAAGGTTTAGATATTTAGGGTACAGGAGGGAATTTTGGATTAATTCTAGCGTGACTTCTAGAATTTTCTCTCTGGTTGAGCATACGAATCAATTTTTTTCTTTGATGTAGCAGGATGCGAGCCAAGAGACAAATTCAGGGAAATGGTAAATTGTGGGAGCAACCTAGTGATATTGCCTTCACTCTACTACCTGGAATTGGTCTTCACTTTTCAAGTATTGGTCATATAAGTCAAAACAGAGGTTTGACAAGTGGTAAAAGCAAAACAGGTCACAAATTTTAGCCTCTTTTCCATAAAATGTTCGATGTGACCAGAGGTTTTCGTTTCCTAGTATTTGGGGGTTTTTGGTGTCGAATTATTCATTTTAATCATAAGGGAAAATATTGGGAGGTGGGGATTACAGATTACCTAGTGACTCAAAGAAATTGGACTTGGAGGCACTGGAGGTGCTCTACACTGATTGATGATTGAATGGAGTCAAGTACAAGAGGAGCGACAGAGGGATGAATTTGAATTCTAATGACTAATATGTGGTTACTTTATAGGCAGGGAATGCGGTGGAGTCACACATGGGTGGGGAGATGGTGTAGAGAGGTTTGGGAAGGACACATGGGGCCACTAGGTTAGATGGGAAGTGGTGGGGGAAACCTCACAATGCTACAAAAATCACGTCCGGTTATTAACATCGTTGTTGTGTTGGTGTGTTGGTGGAAGGTGTGTTCGCCCTACTCTGGCGGGGTGAATGAAAAATATTGGGAGTGGGGCGCGACCCTCCCACAGTCGATCCTGGTCATTGACCTACCACACCTAATAGTTGACATTGATTATTTTGGCGGCTGGCGTTGGCTTATCTACCGTGCTAGTTACCTCACCGAAATGCTTTCCAAGGTTAGCATTTGTTGGATAAAAGGTGATCCACCCCCTTAACTGCTAGTTAGTTAGTCTTTTCCATTCAATTCAAGGTGGAGCCCTTTCCCTCTATATTTAACTTTTCACCTTTTTCCTAAGTCCTCATTGTTGTCCCTCTAGTATATACCACTAGGGTGTTATTGGTAGGTGGACCCCACCCACTCAGTCACATCCCGATGCTTAACTTTGTGAACTCTTAACATTTCATTGGGGTAGCTCCGTCGAATCAATCCCGTCGGGTGGGTTCCACCTGTGGCCAATATAATAGCTTTTTGCAGTTAACATGTTGGCCATGTCTTCCCAGAGCTTTGCATAGAGGCTCCATCGGTCTTTCTATTGATCTTGTCATTTAAGACAACTTTTGTTATGCGCTAAAGTCTTACCCAAACACCTTTTGGTTATGAAATCTTTGCACCAATCATTTTGGTCTCTCTACAAATTACACCTCAGGTCTGTTGCGGCCTTACTTTCCTTTTTAATCTCTTTTTGTTGTTCTAGAGTTCTCAATCCTTCCCTGCATATGAGAACAAATCTCTTCTGCTATATGCAAAAATAAAAGAGAAAATGAAGATGGCACAACACATCATATGGTAAAATTTACCATATGGTTCCTTAAAAGGAAATCTGGAGGCGTAATTTTTAACCAAAATGGTAAAAACATCATGTCTTATGTCTGGGGGATTGACACTCCCTCAATTAATCAGGTAGAGATGTGGGCTTCCTGGAAAGGTATCTCCATTATTCTCCAACATTATTTTTTATTAATAAGAACATTGCATAAATCTTACATGAGATAAAAATTTATCAACATCAAAACAAAATAGCTGCATAATAATATTGTATATATCAACATTACCAGGAATATAATCCACATATCCTTATCTCACCAGACAAAATATCCTTCTAAGGCTAACAAAGTAGTACAAAAATAAGGGCTTCAAGTGTGAGCAAATTATTGACTCCAACTCCAACATTCCAAGGTATCAAGAAAAAGGTATAATATATTTACTTAGTTAGTAAATAAATAATGTACAATTTGAATCAACCATATTGGCCAAGAAATGAAGCGTGGGCATGCATTTTAGTGAAGCAAGGCAATTTCAGCTTGTTTGAGAGAAATGATGCCCAACCTTCATTACAATGACAAATTGACTGATTAAACTTGGAGAGTATTTTTTTACTCATAAAGAATATTAATACAATTAAATGTTTCTATTTTTTTCCATTGAAAATAATTTTTCTTAGGCTTAGTGAAATATTTCATTTTTTTTTATAATATAAATTAATGAACAAACTTTTCATACATGTAGCCTAATGGTTTGAATTTACATTGTTTTACATATACAATATATGTAATTATATTTTTTAACAATTTCATATTTAATGTATGGTTATTCAATAGGCTCTTCATCCTAGTTCAATATGAGTCTAACCAGTAAGCTAACAACACCTCTAAACCATTATCAACCAATAAATGAACACTAACCATACTAACTCTTATCCAAGTAATCATTATTTTTTCTGCCAACAATTCATACCAAAGATTGTGCACTTAAGGATACTGCAATAGGCAATTTGTATCGACACAAATAATACTAGAGCATTTCAAAGTTTGGGCCATAAAATCATCATTTTCTAAACATGGATTACAAATAATTTTGAATAAGTAGAAGTATTTCTCATTAACATTATTTCCTGCAACAATGTTATCCAATGCAACATTGTCAATGTTCATATGTTCTTTCAAGTATTTAATATTATGATCATCCTCATCTTGACCTACATCATCTTCATCATTATTGAAATTTGACTGCAAACCATCTATATTGTTACTAGATCTATTTGGATCATTATTTTCTATAACATCCATATTGTCATCTTCTATAACATCAACAAACTATGGGTTGTTGTCTTCTTGTGCTTGAACATAACCATCTTCAACATCATCATGGATGTCAATTTCTTCGATTTTCTCTAATTCCTCTCTCTCATTTTGTTGACCATCATTGTTCTTCACAGTATCCACTAATGCATTGTCAAATACATGCCTTAATCTTCGATCATAATGTATGACAAATATCCATTTCGGTTCCAAAATATCTTCATAGAAAAAGACTTGCACATGAATGACATACATGCATTAGACCTATGTTATAACAATTTTGTTTCTTAATAAACACACTCACACACACATATTCGTAATAAAATATGAATTAATAGATTAATGATCAATACCACTTCTTGTTTGAGTTAAAGAAATACTTGCTCACAATGAATTGGTAGAACATAAGACTCCTTATCCTCTAGTTGGAACCTTGAGGAATCTATAAAAAACAATCCACTATGGCTATCATGTCTTTGTGTCCTCTCAAATGCCTCATACCATCTACACTTAAAAGTACAATATTTAAAAGAGCGGTAATCTAGCTCAATATTTTCTTGGATTTTCTCAACATATTGTAGATTCCCTTTAATAATATTCTTATATTTTGATCTTGCTCGACTATATTCCTTAAAATCAACCATGATGCCACAATCAAAGGATCATCTCTTTACATATACACTTTCTACACGATAATGTCAACCATATGCCCACATTGCAGGATATTTCCTTGCCTATGAAATACTATTTATTTTAGTGAAAAAAATATAATGATGAATATTATAATAATTAATAGTGTCAAAATTGTAAAGGAGGAACATTTTGTTAAATTCCAATTGTACATTTCTTTCAAATCCTCTACAAATGTTGATTTAATATTCTTTTATTTTTGAATCTATACCCGCATATTCTAGTTGGTTTTGAACTTGTTTAGTAACCGATTGTAGTGTGCAATCTTTAACCCATTCCCCAAGAAGATCAGTGGGAAGTGGAGTATTCCTTGGGTTCGGTATCTTAAACTATCTCCTTGCTTCTAAAACTTATTCTCTCTTTTTATCATATAAATCAATCCATTTGTTCCTAAATTCCATGTGGTACATAACCAACTTTTCAAATATAACACTTTCGTCTACACCTATTATATGTCAACATGTTTATTTCAAACTCCAAATGTTGTGTTGTATATTTGAAAATTAAATTACAAAGTGAATTAATGATTGCAAGGAAAACAACCACATTGACCATGAAGTTACTTACTAATTTCTACATCAACACCATTAGATTGTGTTTTTTCTCCATCAATAATATTTTATTCTTGTTGTTACACAGTAATTTGTCACCGTTTGTCACCGTCCCTGTTACCCCTCTCCTGCATCTTGGAGGACTCATTCCGGGACTTGTGAGAAGTGACAAGACTCGAAACCACTTGCATCATTTGTAGGAATATACAGGGTAAGTTCCTCAGACAGAACACCAAAAGGACACCGCTCACAAACAAATCACAGATCAATACACCAGTATTTTGACGTGGTTAAAACCCTCAGAGAGGGAAACAGTC
>APFE030710355.1:0-14301 GCA_000404065.3 Pinus taeda | reverse complement strand
CCTTGAGATTTCCATTTGCTTGCAAAGACTCAAGATAATTGGAGTATGTAGGATACAGTGCCTTGAGAAAAGCAATAAGAGATATATCTAGCTCAACTTTAGTGGATTTGATATCATGCACTATAGATTTATTTCAGATGCAAGAGCAAGAGGGTCATTATTTTGCAGTTCAAGAGTGAAGAGTTTAATCATAAGTTGGACGACTTCAAGTGCAGAATGTGAGTCATAGAGCTCTTTCAGCGTTTGTAAAGCTTCAAAGGCAGTTGAACATGTTGAAATGTGACGACTCACCTCCTTATTTACAGACGCTGCAATTAATGCATACGCTTCGCTGTTCTTGTTTTCCCAGATGGCGAGCTCTTTGTCTGATGTAGGCTTTTCTGGGTCACTGTCTCCTTCTCCGACACACACTCCTTTCCACAGCTCATTGAAAATGAGGGTGTGTTGTACCATCGGGGACCAGTCAGGATAGTTCTCCTTGCCAGTGAGAACTATTCCTATCATAGAGATGATTGAATGCATTCTGTAAAAAATTACTTATGCTGATATAAAAAAACTTTTGCTGATATATTAATACTTCTGATGGCGAGAAAAAAAAAAAAAAATTTCTCTTAAAAAACTTCCGCTGCTAAAAAAAATGATTTTGATATGGAAATATATTCAAAATCATTCAAAATTCTGCTACGCCATTATTGATCATTGAAATGAATACATATATCACTATATGTATATATATATCACCGCAAAAAAATGTTTGAACGCTTGTGTTGAAAGAAAAGCAATTGCTCTTCCTGTCTTCGTTAATATAATTACTGTCTTAGATCTCCATTTATCTTCTGTAGTGTCCTGGGGTTTATATTCTTCGATACCGACAATCGTTTCTCTTCTCTAATAAACAGAAAGGGAGCGACTCTCGACAGTACTCAGGCCACCAAGATACATTTATAGGCCACCAATATTAGCTCGAACGATGATGTAACGAGAATTTACTTCGACTCTATCATGATTTCATAAATCCAGACCCTCGCAAATGCGTCGAATCTCATATTAATTGAAAAACGCAAAACCCTTATCCACAACGAAGATGAGATGATGATGTAGCAAGCATAAACTTCCAACGAGACGCCATATTTCCACAATTTTTTTTTTCAGTTAACCAGAGATTTCGATGGCTTTAACCTCAGGTTTCGGGTGAGCCTGTTTGGGGACTGCTTATTACAGTGTTTTATCAGACAACGTTTTATTAGAGAGACAACGTTTTAATGGATTAAAAAAGGTGTCAAACAGCAACAATAGTCCGCTAAAATCATTTAACATGGCTCTGGAATCACTTAACAGACATATGAAACAGCATATCACGCAGCTTTTAACAACTCTCAGACATATGAAACAGCATATCACTTCATACCACGGCTTTGGAATCACTTAACAGCTCCATGTCAAACAGCTCAGCGTATGGCATATACCGGGCAGCAGCTTAATTCGAACAACGTTTGGGCCTCCAGCGTTTCAACAGCTCCATCAAACATCGTTTTTTTTCCTTTGATATCCGCTCAGCGTTACCTTCAAGCACCCGTTTCACTCTCTCAGATGTTTGGTATGCAGCTTCAGGCAGGCAGGCATTTCCTTCAGGTGTGGGACAGAGGAGAAGAAGGCAGGCAGTGGACAGGAGTTACAAAGCAAGGTTATAAAAAGAACCTGGGACCTGTGCTCTGATACCATGTCAGGCCAGGAGTAACTCCAGAAAAATAATGCATTTATTCATTTAGCCAGCTATCTATTATATACATGAATGTGATTGTTCAGTTCATCTTCTCGATGACTGTTCACATTCAGTTCCCCAATCACTGAGGATTAGGTGTCAACAGTTATGATAGTTGGTATTTATCTCTGTCACTATCAGATTTTTTTTTTTCATCACCATCAACAAAAAGAGTTCATGCATAACTGCCACATAGTCTTAGCAAATTACAAATATACAATTTTGAGGAGATATAATACTCAAAGTCTTAATGAGTTCACTTTTAGATGAATTTGAAGTGTTTCAAGATGTTCCATAAGCACCACTCACCTTTCCTCTTGTAAGATAGAGTGGTCACCCTGTTTTGCACACTATAACGCTCGAGCAATTCAATATCAAATTAGTGCAGGACCCATTCATAATAGCTTCAAAAAAATGCCAAAACTTGACCAAGGTGCCAAGATGGCATAAGGCTTGTATAAAGATTCAATATAAAATGTCAATATTGTTCACATTCAACAAATAAATCCATCCTCTTTAAGAAAAGAGAGCATCAAATTCTTGGGAAGCAGATCCAATCTCCCCTTTATCTTTTCCATATTTCTTAGGCAAAAGAGACTAGTGAATGTTAGCTAGGACTCCTCCACTAGAAATGATCACAAATCCAAACAACAATTTTAATTATTGAATCCTTTTTAGTGATATCATTTAGTCTTCAACCATTTTACTATTGTAACTAGGAAAATATTGATCGATTTCACATACTTGGATACATAAGAAATGTAGAGAATCTTTGAAATATAACATTTTTCAATGCCATAATGCACCCAGAAGTGTAAATCTGTTTTCTTGCTATTATGGGTCTACACTCTAAAATATCTATGTGGGTGGATCTCGAATTCACAAGGGACAGAGTGCTTAACTTTGGTGGTAACAATTGTAGCAGATAAAGCGCGGGCTTGATAGTTCTTGAGAGACAAACAAAGATGTAGAGGTCTTAGTGTTAGGGTAGGAAAATGGTAGAGACATTAAGAAGAGTGTTGGATTTTCAACATATGCAGAGGAAACTCACAACCCATTTCGTGTAGTAGTTAAAAATAACACTCTTGGTTTCCACCAAAAATGATTCTACCCTTAGACTATAGCACTTAACAACATTGTTATGTTACAATAAAAAAACTCCCAAAATGGATGTTATAGTAGACTCAACTTTACATTATGACGAGAAGGTGTAACTTCTTGGGACTACACGTTTGATGGGAAAGTGTAAAACATTGGTATTGTATGCTCAAAGCCCATGCCAAATGACTAGTGGGGCTACAAACAAAACATTATGTCCGTAGGTGATGAGGGACAGGCACATTTACCAATGAAACAAACATGTTGTTGGCATTATGATGCATGTGTTGTATTTGATGGCAACCCACTTGTAGTAGAACAACCCGCTTGTATATGGTAACTAGATGAATCTACAGAAGAGATATCAGATGTGACAAAATGCATAACAGTTGTGACAAAATGCAGGGCAATTCAAAGGAATCAATTCAGAAGTACGGTACAATGGCAACTCTCTCAGATGACAGTTCACAGTGCAGTAGGTTAACAACAAAGAATTACAGATCATACTACAAATAATGAAGAAAGAGAGGTATACGTAGGTTCACCTTGACCAAGCTATGTATACACGTAGGTTCACTGAACATAAGTAGCGTATACGTACACATGCACTTTCACAGAAGGAAAAGCATGTATATGTTGGAAAACTAAGTTTTTGGTCCGAGGTATTTGGTCCAAGGTATTTTGATCCATGGTATTGGTCCAAGGTATTTGGTCCGAGGTATTGACCCTAGGTATTTGGTCCAAGGTATTGGTCCTAAGTGGTTTTGGTCCATGGTATTGAGAAAGGCCTAAAACTATATAAGGAGGAGAAGATCATTAGGCCAAGGTGTGCAAGTATTGAAAATTTGATGAAGTGTGAGATCTAGTATGCAGGTTATTGGCTTATGGTGTTTTGCTTGATCTGAACCAAGGATTAACCTTAGCAGCTGATAAGGGATGGATTGGGATCTTAAGGCTTGAAATGAATTATCATTGTATGGTTTGATCATGTATAGTGTAGATCTGAATTCTGATGCATGTGTTGTTCTGTGAATGTTATGATCTGGGTATGACTAAAGTCTGGAATAGCTGCAAAATTATGAACTAATATTTACAAACATATACACTGGTTGGCTTTGATAAAAGTGTGTATACACGCTAGTTCAACACATCTAAGTAGCGTATACATTATGTAATATGATATTTGAAGTTACAGTTGGATCTGGCTGTTGTTGCAGAATTCTGGGTTCTGCTCTGTGTTCTGGTGACTATAGTTTGATGATAGTATACTAAATATTCAGATTGATTGATTGTGATTTTCTTCAGCGACGATGGGTTTTCATTGATTCAATTGTGGGTGATCTAGAGATTTATGATTGAGTTTCAATGATTTGTTAATGCAGATGTATTTGATGGTTGTAGTGCAGTGATGGTTGTTTTTGAGCTTCAATGTTGATAATGGGTCCAGTATGAAAATTATATGAAACGACGCCTTCATGTGTATTGTTGTGTACTAGGAGCATCCAGTCTAAAAATTTATGAAACGTGGTCCCTGGAGGAACAAAGAAGGTTGTAGTGTTCTATAGGTTGGTGCCTACGTACTAGTAAACATATCAGCTAGTACAAGAGCTAGGGGTTGTAGCTCCCTTCCAGTAGAAGCTAAAGAACGAAAGAAGGTTGTAACCTTCTGCAGGTAGAAGCCTGCGTATTGGTATGAATCTCTGCACTAGTACAATGTTGTAAACAAATTTTCTTATTATTAAAAGAAGACATAGACAACAACAGTAGGTGGTTTTCACCCGCATTGGGTTTCCGCCTTAAATCTTGGTGTTCATGTTTGTTGCTTATGTGTGATGGTTCATTCTGTTATTAACTACACATGGTCACTGTTTAATATTTAATAAAGTACTGATGCACAGATTAAATATCAACATATGATGAATTAACTTAATCATAAGTTTGTTGGATATACGTCGATTTCCTTAAACACGGTTGCATGTACATGCGGGTTACCTTCATTGAAGTAGCGTATATAAATTTGAGTATGAAAAGAAAAAAGATTATTGATTTGAATAATACTAATTCACCCCCCCTCTCAGTATTATTTCCAACAATTGGTATCAGAGCAGGTCCTTTGGTAGAAGCTTGATCGCTTGAAGGAGATCCATAGAACAATGGGAAAGAAGCTAAAGAAGAAAGTGACTAAGAAGAAGAAGACATATCAAAGGAACTATGATAGTGGGAGAGTCGATTGGGGATTATGTGGAAGAAACTCTTCAGATTCAAAAGCACCTCAGAATGAAGATGAACAAACAAAAGAGCTATCAGGTATGAATTTGTTATCCTCTGGTGATATATTTCGCTGTCCATTTGAAGATGATGAAAGTGATAGCGAAACAACTGAATTTGCTCTTATTGGTGAGAGAGAAAGATATCAAATAGAGGCAAAATTTAAAAGGCTCACAGACAAAATTAGAGATCAACAAGATCTATTGGACAAAAGGGAGTGTGCCTTCAAAGAAGAAGCTACCAAACTAAAATCTCAAATAGAGGAATGAAACAAGGAAAAGGAAGATCAATGTTAAAAGTTGCAGGATGAAGTGACATCATTAAGAAATGAAGTAAATAAAATTGTTGGACACCTAATCCTCTAAGGGTTAGTGTGGAAGTGGAATAGACTAAGGAAGTCCAAGAGACCTTGGGATGTGGAACCCAACTGTAAAACCATGTACTATAAATGTATATGTTTTGTTAATAAAAAATGTACTGTCATGATTTATCTTTCATATTCTGTTGGTTCCATGTGTTTTTAACATGGTATCAGAGCAGGCGTATTCCTGCCCTGCATAATTACTTTGAGCCATTTTTTATGGCCTTTCTGTGCATGTCATTCCTGCCATTACTTCTGCATTTCATGAATATTTTCTGAGCTAAATTCTAGCTGCAACCTCTGTCATTTCTCCAACGCCATTTTTGGCTTCCCTCTGCTTTGTAACTCCCTATTCTACCTATGTCCTGCCTTTCATTAAAAAAAAAAAAAAAACGTTTCTCTCTGCATACAAAACACTACTATCTGTCTATTATCCACCTGCATATAAAATCGTTGTTCCTCTTCTCTGCTCTGACATGTTATAATATAATGCGTTGCTCTCTAGAATCTGCTACATAATGCCCCAATACACTACTCTTTGTACCTATCAGTTTTTCCTATTCCCTACCTCTCAAAGATCTACATGTCCATTATTCTTCATGTGTTCATTCTTGCCTGAACTTGAGTTTTTTCAATGTGCACCTAAGCTAACACTCCATTAATTTGGCCTTTGTTGAAAATCTATTTTCTTATTGTTGTCAGGGACGGTTTCTATTATGGATTTTGTGTTGAATAGAAATTCGTCTGACCTTATGTTGGTTGGCCTTCTCTTAGCACTATTGATGTTATTCTCTATATGCTCCATGAGAATGTGGTCAATGTCATAGTAATCTTCCATACTCAATCATCATTGAGTGGGAGATGGATTTCAATTTCAATTTCAAATTAGGCACATTGAGTGCGGTGATATTAAATGAGTTGGGAATGCATAAACTGTGAGCCTGTGGTATTGCAGTGGACCAGAGATGATTCAAACAAGCGGGAGCGAAGAGTGTATAGCAATCAGTAAACACAAGCATAAGCGAATTCAGGGATCTACTCTTCCCTAATTGTAGATGCCAAACAACTCTTGGCATTCCCTAGCCAAATGCTTTTTCTCTGCAATAAATCATTATGAGATTAATATTCTTTGGGGAAGCTTCCATTTGAAATAGTGCAAAATATGCTCTATGAGTAGGATCCTACTAAAAGAGAGGTTGCTCCTTATTTGCGGCCTGAGATTTAAGCAATGTTCGCAAACTCGATTCCATTGTGTTTATTTATATGGTAACACCGCCACTTTCAATTGCTTCAAAGGTGTGTACATAGCAGCTATGGGTAATATACATTTATTTGCTTCTATTCCAGATCATTCTCATGCCATCCCATTCCTAAAATTCTGCCATTTCCCAATGCACAAAATTTCCATATATTGCTATTCGCACACAGTTGACTGTTGAAGGAACCTTCACTCTCAAAGAGGTTGTGTTGTGATATTTAAGTTTCTCCAACATGTACAAACCTCCTCCTCCAGCTTTCAATAAATGCTTATGATCTTTGACCCATGCCCCATATAGCAATTTTGGCATTTAATTTAAACCTGCAACACTTATTGCGTGAAGTTTACATCACCCATCAAGTCTTGTTCAGGACATCCTCTTCTGCCTGCTCTGAATAGAATCAACTTAAAATCAATGGAGTTGCCATCTTCCATGAATCTCTCTACGCATCCATGACTGTCATTCAGATATTCCATTGAAATTCTCTATGATGACCCTAGAAATTATGTTTGCATGTAAATGTGATGGGGACAAATTTCTGAGTAGCTAAAGCACGAGCATATCATTATTTGAAGGACGTATTCCTCATCTAAAAATCAATGCTTATTACAAATTGTTTGTGGGCATATAAAGAGAAATCTGGCATTGAACAAGTTTCTTTGTCCCATCAAAGCTGGTAGCATTTCAAGTCAAGTTAATTACTCGTAGTTGGACGAATTGAGGTATTCTGAGGCAACATAAACACAAATTGAAGGACTAAGCCTTTCTAGAAGCAAAAACTTGGTATTCGGCCCTCCTAGGGCTATGCATCATAACAAGAGGACATCCAAGTTCACAACAGGAGCATCTAACCCATTGTGAGTTGTTTCAGATGTGTTGAGGACTGATACTACATTTCTGGGTTGCGGGTACCCTCAAGAAGGCAGACGGGCCTATTGCAATTTCTCTCAAAGGTCTGTGGGTTAATATAGGGTTTGCAGGAGATCAAGGTAAAATTGTAGATAGTAGAACTCAGTTAAATTTGGATTAATATTAGATCTGGTTTATTAAATCATTGACAGTTTCAAAGAATACTCTTCTTGGTAAAATTTTGGTTGTATACATTCCTTGTTTACTGGGCAGCCAACCCTATTTATTGTTGATTTGAGGAGAATCGTATTGTTGTTAATAATCCTTATTTTATTCATGCATGTCAACTGTTACTGTCGAACGATTTGTATATTACATGAAAAAAATATAATTCCCTTATTACAACAGACAACATTGTGGGCGATTCTGAAGGAAGTCCTTGGGAAGGTTCTGGTGTCCTTTTCCTATGTAATCAGATTGAAGAAGTTGTTGCCTCTAATCATCTTCTTTATTCATCATTGCAATATTGTTGTCGAATTAAGGCTTACGAACAATCCACAAAAAATTAGTCTATGTCGATCAGAATACTTGTTATCATTTAGTCTAAGCAGCCATTCATACTGTCAATTTGGAAATCAAAATTCCATTCTTCAAATAATTATTCCCACGTACTTCAAATAATTATTTTATTAATTTCGATACTTGCATTTCTATAGTTCGGAAGGAAGATAATCCACAAGAGTATCGCCTTTTGATAACCATCATTTCTGCTTTGAAAGTGAATATGTTGGGGCTTTTTGGGAATGACAGAGTTCAATGTTCATAAGAATTGGGGAGTGTTTATATTCTTTAAAGTTGCAGCAATTTGGCATTATTTAGGCATTCAGTGGAAATTGTTTCTGGCCAATACTATCCTTTGTAGATCGAATTGGTGTATTTTCTTAAAAGTTGTTCATATCAGAGATTGTTATTGAACTAAATTGAAGTTGTTTCCAGGAAAAGTTCTCTTGGATTCAAGGCTGGTATAGGAACATATCTTTTTGAGGCCTGAATTGCTTGTTGCCTTGTTGGAAGCTAAATTCTCAGGTGAATTCGAGAAATTTTATTTTTGAATAAGGAGTCTGTTTTTTAGACATCATCATTCTTTGTGTGTTGAATCTATTGCAAGCTACCAAGATTGATTTGAAGTTGTTGCCATACGTTTATATAAAAGAGCAATTGGTGTCCATCTTTTCCTCATTATTTTACTATTTTTTTGAGGTTGAAAAATGGCTCCAATTGGTGCAATATTAGAGTTACTCAATACACTAATACATTCTAGTGTTGAAAACATAGTCGAAATCAGAAAAGACTCTCTCTTTGAAATGCAAACCTATCTACAATATGCACAAGAACAAATTGAAATTTTTTAGCTTGAATCTCAACTACAACAGGAAGAATTACATCAGTGGAGTCATCATTCTTAACCTATTTCTATTTAGAAGATTGAAACAGACTCCCATAAACAACAAGACAATAATGTTACAGTTCATGCAAATGCAGAAGTTCATCTTACACTTCCCAAGCCCATCATCAGACCTTGGGAAGAGCTTGTCCACAACAAGCACATAACTGGTCTTGGATATGACAAGGACGTGTCCTTTCATATTCCAGACTACTCCAAACCAATCCAATTTCAAAGTGTTGGATTTCTTCAAGATGGTTCATCTTCACCTACTCCTCATGACAGTTCACCTTCATTTGTTTCAGATTCTGGTTCTCTTCCATAGCAGCCACAACAAATTGTGAAATTCAACACTATGAACGAGTTGGCCATATGAAAGATCACTATTTTGATATTCATCCATGTAAGCATTATCATAAAACTAGTCATTCTTCAAACAGATGCTTCAGAAACAAACCTCTTGCAAGAAAAAATATTCATCTTGGATGGATCACTTCTTGGAAATGGGCATCAACAACCAAGAAGATATTCCAGTCACATGTCAAAACTTGTTCTAGAGTATTGAACAGTCTTGCAGTTGATTTTTCTCCATCATCTGACCTTATATCTGACAGGAGGGGGAAATGATGGTAATCTACAAGCTTCAAAGCCACATCAAGTGAGCCTGAGCCACAATCTGCCACACCAGTTTCAGAGTTGTAGCCAGAGACAAAGATGCCCCTGAGCATAAGACTTTAGCTTCTTACCAGTTTGAGAAGAGTTCCAACAATATACTTGGGGACACTTCCTTTAGCAGAATACTTCAGCTTCTTGCCAGTTTTGGAAGAGTTCCAGGAATTTCATTAACCATTCCAAATTTGTTGGTCATCCTTAAACCATCACAAGTTGAGACTTCCCTCTTCAAGTTGAAGTTCTCCCTTTTATGTTGGGTGAGACCTCCCTTTCACGGTTGAAAGTTTCCCTCTTCAAACAATAGGAGCACTTCCTCTAGCAGAAGATCTTAGCTTCTTGCCAGTTTTGGAAGAGTTCTAGGAATTGCACTAAGCATTCCACTGTTGGTGGTCATCCTTAAACCACCACCCTTTATGCCAACATTTCAGAGAGCACATTCAGCCTAGTGCTGCCATGCATTTTTGCACATTTTGTATTACAGCTCTCTTCTTGGACTCATACATAACCCTTCAGATTAAGGGGGGAAATGTTGGACACCTAATCCTTTAAGGGTTAGTGTGGAAGCGGAATAGACTAAGGAAGTCCAAGAGACCTTGGGATATGGAACCCAACGGTCAAACCATGTACTATAAATGTATATGTTTTGTTAATAAAAAATGTACTCTCATGATTTATCTTTCATATTCAGTTTCTGCCATGTGTGTGTTTAACAAAAAGGAGCACAACAATCGAGAAACTCAAAGATAGATCCAGTTACTATGAAAGTCTTGAAGCGAAGATCCTATCTCTGAAAGAAGATCTTGAAAAATAAAATAAGAAGAATGAATAACTACTCCAAGCTCTTGAAGAACAAGAAAATGAAGTTCTTGAATTAAGGCAAAAGATGGAAGAAGGAAGAAAAGATGAAGAAATCATGAAGAAACAATATCTTGAAAAGGAAGAGAAATACCAAGTTGAGGTAAATATCCTAAAAGGTAAATTAGGAGAAAAGGATAAGCTTTTATGATTTCAAGATATTACTAAGATATTGGATGATATTTTTAGTAATCAAAGGTCTCCTGCCATCAAAACTAGTTTTGGTTTTCATGAATCTGTTGAAAGTGAATCTAGCTCACAAAGTAAGGCAAGGAACTCTAATGCAAAAAAGGAAATGCTCAACAAGGAGATGAGTGGTCAATCCCATCAACAACCAAGGAAAAAAACTCTTCAAAGAAAATATTTTACTCCTAACTATGGAAGTGATAGTCAGCTATTTCCTCAAATGAACAATTTTGAATATTTTATATGTCATAATCTTGGACATGTTGTAGCAAGATGTGGAAGTAGAATGGTTGAAGACCATCACACAGAAAGATCATTAGCTTCCAGGTACTTTAAGGGATATTGTTTTTCTTGCAATATGTTTGGTCAAAAATCCATTGACTGCTATAGAAGAAATATTAAACATGTAAGATGTTATGCATGTAACAAGTTTGGACATATAGCAAAGGAATGCAGGAGAAAATTTCGAGCACCATACCAAAAGGAGAAAACATCATTACACTCGAAGATATGGAAGAAGAAGGAAGTACAGTCAGAATAATGTGGCATGGCATAGTATACAAACATAACAGACTTAGGGGAAGCCGAAAGTATGAAACTTCAATGTTCTAAATCTCATATGCAAGTTTCATGAAGGCAAGTCGCGTATATACGTGATTTCAAAGCTGCACTGTCGCGTATATGTAGTTTGAGAAAAATGCTATGGGACAGTCTTAGAAAAACTGATGTGATATGATTCATATAATTATCAGTTATCTTTTATGTCGTAGATGACTATAGTCTATGGATGTTATTTAGAAGTGTTTTGATCCTCACAAGTTGTTGATAACTTGATGTATATCTGATTGATGATGCTGCATGTAGAAATTTTATGAATAATATGACACTTATTCAACCGAGATTATCCTGATTATACACTATTTCAGAATGCATGCAGAATACATAATCTCATCTACGTTGATCATCAATTTTGCAGTATTCAGAAACATACACATGCACACATTGAAGCATCAATCACACATATCAACACAGTATGTACCCGGGGAAAGCATAAAGCTGAAAACCCCACAACTATTTGTATATTATATGGATTGAGATCATGTAACAGTACACAGTACAATACTAGCTCCACCTGTTACACAGAATACAGCATAAATCCGAATCAATCATTGCCTCAAATCACCTCTGCTGCTTGCCTGCCTCCACTGCGCAATCCTGCATAGAGAATACAACGAGAATGAATCTCCAAAATCATATATCCCTTGTGTGACACTACGCAATCCTCATTGGCAACTCAATCCCACTAATTGTGCAAATCACATGCACAACTATAGTCACAACTGACAGCTTTCTTTCCCTTTCACTCACCTCTAACACTTGTCTCCACTGAACTGTCCATGCACTGAGTTAACTGATGTATTATTTAGTTTCTTTATGCGTTAATATTATTGAATTAATTAATAACTAATTCACACCACTCAACATTAGTCTATTTTCCAGTTAGACTAACTACAACTAGTTCAACTAAGTCAAACTGAACACAACTCCATCAACTCCTGTTCCAACTCCACTGAACTCAATCACTGAAGTCCTAATTGAATTCCTCCATGCAATAGCTCAAGTTAACCCATAGGAACCATGTATTTCCTTCTGGCAGCTGCATGTGCCACATCTATAGCTCGAACTGAAGTGCTCCAAGAGAATAAGATAATGTTTATAGTCTAAATATTATTAAGGGCTAATAATATTCGACTATTCTATATTTAGACTGACAGTACCTCCGTTGTTGTCTAAAAATAGAAGTCCATCTATTTTTACCAACATGACCAATCATCCATAAACAGCATCCTGCAACTCATAGACCATGATCCATATGTCTAAAAATAGACATAGTCTAAAAATAGACTTTGCGCCAAAACTTGCCCAGCGGGCCCACTTAGTGAAGGCGACTTCTTTTCACTAAGCTCCATCATCTTGTTGCATTCTCAACAGAATCTCTATGAGAAGAATTATGTGTGGGTTTTACTCTCCAAGAGGGAGAGGTTTTGGCCCTGGAAGAATGCCAACATCTTGTGTTCTTGTCTATTTGTTTTTGGTAGCTATTTGATGAAATAAGAAACACACACTCTAATAATGTCAAAGAGAAGATTGCGCTAATAAGAAAATTAAAAATGCCTCACAAATAGTTATCAAGTCAAGAAGAATCTCATTAACTACATGTGCCCTAGATTCTTCAACATAAGCATGTTACAAGTGTTACCATTTTTTGTTGTTTCCTGGGGTTTTTAATGAAAAATAGTACTTAGATTCATATGGAAATAATTTGCAACAATGACTAATTGAATCTAGGGTGGGTGCGATCATTGGTATGATTTTATTGACTCCTCACGAGCAAGTATGGGATATAATTCCCTTCGAGTTAGGGCTTGTGCAACCTAGTTTTTGTAAGTGTGTTTAGCATCTACTTGCTCCTTCTATGGGAGAGATCAAGCTCACATTGTGCGCACCTCTAGCAATTTGACATAGTTTCCTTTGGACCTACAATGGTTAGGAAAATAATTGTGGAGGAGTATCATACCCCCTTCATTTATTTATTTTAAAAACATTGCAAGTGTTAATGTTTCTCAAAAGCAAGTACCCCCATCATCGCTATATTCTCCTTTGATAATTGCAATGAAGGATAAGGACAAGCCCTCTCCTTTAGTCCCTAGTCTTTATGCTTCCAAGGACATGGTCCAAACATAGTTTATTTCCCTTTGGAAATGAAGGCTTGACAATCATGATACTTCGTTGTGGAGAAACTTGAATGCACCCTAATGTTAAGTCCTCCTTTATAAGAGATCAATGAGTACATCAATGAATACAAAAATTATGCATTGATTTGCATATTCAATGCCTTTTGTTTGTCATTTAAATATCATAAAATCAATCAAATCCAATTGGGAATTGGTGCATATGATATGTACGTATCTCATAGGTTTCTTTATCATCTATTTTAAAAATGTGCAAGCTATAGAAAGGTCAAGGAGGAGGATCCATGGTTTTGGGTAATAATTGAGCTCCTCAACAACCATGGTTCTGTTAAGAAATTTACTGCATAACATAAATAATTACTGAGAGGAATAAATATAAAAATAACAAGCAACAACCATAAACACATAAACACAAATGTTTATCCGGAAAACCCCAAATCCGGGGAAAACCCCAACCTAATAATATCTTATTAGCATTGGCCAAAACCCTGGCCAATCCAACCAAGTGAGCCTTCACCGCTCACCTCTAGGTTTTGCATTACAATGAAGTCATTCCAGCCTTTTATAAGCTCCATTACATATAATACCACGTGCAAAATACTATGGGTGCACAATACCATGTGCTCCAAAACCATCACTGTTTAACCTGGTCAACTTTGACTCTATCCCGAGTCAAGTTTACCTAACAATCCCCCCCTTAAACTTGACTTGGGGTTCCTTGACTAACTCCAGCCAAACCTGCTAAGTGAGACAATCCCGCTCACTCTAGCTCTTACCCCCCTCAGAGTTTTTAC
>APFE030710343.1:69375-98972 GCA_000404065.3 Pinus taeda | reverse complement strand
CTATGATATAATTCCCTGGATAAATAGACAGAAGCGTTGTACAACAGTCTTTTTAAAATCTAAAGAAACAATATTTCCAAATACAAAGTTTATTAATTAAGAACATATTTTAGGTTTCTTAGCTAAGTTATGATTATCTTCCGGTAGGGGATTTTGTGTACGTTGATATTGTGTTGTTTCTTTGGTTTCTGCCAGGTAACAATGGTTAATAAGGAATGTGTTCTTGAGCATCAGACGCACATCTTATTCTACCATCGACAAGAAACTCCATGGTTTTTAGGCATGGCAACAAAAACATAGATGTTAGTGGGATATCCAAAATCTTTGTTGGATGAATTTAATACTAGTGATGATTTTGATTCCTTGTCAAATAAAGAATGTCAGAAGTCAAATTCAAATAAATAGAAGAAGCTCAAGAATGAAGGTGAAGTTATTTCTTTTTGTCCAAGTCAATTTTTTTTATTTGTTGGTTGTTGTCATGTTTTGAGTGTGGACTTGTAAAATTCCAAATTGCATGTTGGTTTAGGTAAAGGGGATATATATATATATATATATATATATATATTATATAATATAATACATTATACATAATATCATATATGTATAGCATCATTTATTAATGTACACACACACACACATATATATATATATTATATATATATATATTATCATATGTCGATCAAGGTTTCTAGAGATCCATCTTACATTTGCACATAAGTTTAGATATCATTGAGATATTTAAACACCAAACAACAACAACATTGAGATTTTTTTTTCACTCAAACTATAACATATTGCATCTGTCTTCATCAATGCTCTTCTTCCATATGCTATTCACTTATGACATTTTCTTTGCAATATTTGGTGCATTTGCTAATTATAGGTAATTTATAAACTATAAATGTCTTCAAAGTTTCACTTTTGAGTATTCAACTGAACATATCGATTCTCTTATACATAACTATTTTTCCCTCCACCCACTTTTCATAACTTCCATAACCAAGTAGGGACATGCAGTTTCGATGCTGCTTTGTTTGTTTAGTAAAATAATGTTGAGACTTTAATTTATTGAAAGTTGTAGAATTTACAATTTATGAAGTTTCAAGGTCTAATTTTTAAAAGTCTATTTTTTTTAAAGGGTGCTAGCTCAATGGAAGAGCACCTACTCTACAAGCAGGAGGTTGGTGGTTCAATTCCATCGTGTCCTGATATCCATATGGAATGATGATGATCAATTTTTAGTGATGGAGGCTCTTTTGACCATCACCAATGAGCTTTGGTGACATTTTTTGACCCTCACCAAAATATGAAATGGTGATGGTCAACGAATGTCAACATATATATGCATCAATAGTGACGACCCTCAAAGGTCTGTAACCATAAATCATTGTTGTTGATATGAAATGGCGACGGTCGTTGTCTGTCATTATAGTCATTATTTGTGAAGGACCTTGAATTTCATCACAACACCTATACTTCTGGCAATGCGGTTTTTGGTGACGGTCAACGAACGTCACCATATATATGCACCAATAGTGATGAACATGAAAGATTGTTAAAATTGGAAGCTAGGTCCAAACTCCATGTGGGTCATATTATTTATGGTAGTTGATATTTTTATTGGATCCCTCTCATTGAGAGGTGTAGGATTGATCTAAAGATCATCCGATTCCGATAAGTATTTATGAAGTTATGATTTTACTTATGTTATGAACAAATTGTTAAGTTGGTCAACAACTTATGTAGGCTCAGAAGCCCAACAGTCATGTCTATTCAACCTCTACGTTTTAGTATAAATAGAAGAGGACTTCAAGTCATTTCTACACACACTTGGATTGTTTCCTCTCTCTATTGTCTTTGGGTTTTAGTAGGAGGAGAGTTCCTAAGGAAAAGATGGAAAAGCTGGAATTGCCGAAAAGCCAAAACTGTTGGAAAAGCCAGAACTGCTGGAACTATCGAAAAAGCTGAAATTGCCGGAAAATCCAGAAATGCCAGAAAAGCTGGAAACGTTGAAAAAGCCAGAAATATCAGAAAAGCCAGAAAACTGGAAAAGTCGGAAATGTTGGAACTGTTGGAAAAGCCGGAAAAGCCGAAACTACTAGGCACTGCCAAAACAGCCGGAGCATTTGTCTCCGAAGGAAGGCAGCATGATGTATGAGATCATGGGTAGCGTAATAAGCAACATGATGATATAAGCATGAGCAGCATAATGATGCATGATGATATGAACATGGGCAGCATAATGATGAATGAGATCATGAGCTTGGTTAGCTTGATGATGAATAAGACCATGGAAGATGCAGCATGAAGATGAGAGCAGCTCAGTCATCAAGGTTCAACACATGTGACAATATAGCAAGGTGTCACATGGTAATGTGTAGCAAATAGACGAAATGCAGCACTACGATAGGTGAACGAGTCACCTTAGAGAATCAGTTGAAGCAATATGTTTTCAACTGATCTCATGCCGATGTCAAAAGTCAAAGTGATTGACTTCTATTGTAAATGTATTATCTCTCTCGTTTTCTCTGCTGAACTTTGAAGAACATTAAAGAAGAATTGATCAAGGGTTTCCCCACATTGGGGTTTGTTCGTGGCTAGCGCCACATCTTGTGTCCTCTTGTCTTGGCTTGTCTTCTGCGATTTATATTTATGTTCTATCTGCAATTTACTTTATGCTGATGTGATTGCTAATGTGGAAAATAAATTGAAATAAATTGCTCTAGCATAGAACATACTTAAAATTAACATGGTATCAGAGCTGAGGTGAAGACAATGCCCAAGCAAGAGTGAAAGAGAAATTACCAAAGACAATAGGGACAAGACAAAATGATCAATGGGTTCCACATCTCTCTTCTAATTTCACAAAGGTTGAAGTTGAAGCAGAACATATTATCAGAATGGCATAAAAAAAGTTTCTAATGGCCCATCTAAAGATCACTTCATTGGGAAGTTCAGATCTAAGAGTGGAAGAAAAGGCAGATGCCTTGGTTGCAATAAGTTCGGCCATTATGCGAAGGAGTGTCCGAAGGTAATGCACGTCATCAAGGAAATGGTTGACTCTTCAAAGAAAGCAAGGAACCCTGAATCACTTTTATGTATCTAATCGCAAGAAGGACCTGGTGTCCATCTCGGAAATGGAAGTCAAAGGTTTTAGGGTGGCACTCATCGATGGAAAGGTACGTGTTTGGAAATAGAATTTTCAAAGATGTTTGTGAGTTAAGGGTTGTATCAAATTTCAAGAAGTCCATTGGGAACCATGTCCATTGTCACGTAGCACTGAAGGTCTGTGAGTCAGATAGTGACAGGGATGCTTGAATGCAAAATGAGCATGAAAGTACATGTTTGAGATATACCAAAGGAAAATCTTACAAGGGGACCATTCCCCTCATGTAGCAGGTCCACAGGTCTGGAACAATCCAAGGGGTCTGAGATTGATAATTAAAGATCTCACATATGAAGGCGTAAGAAAGCCTTCTATGGCTTGAAGCAAAACACCCCGGGCATAGTATGAGAGGATCGATAGCTGTTTGATAAAGCTGAGATTCATTAGGAGTGAAACAGATCCAAACCATCCAAAGGTTGTGGATGATAGACCTCTCATACCAACACCTTATGAGGACAACCTACTTCTAACAGGTGCAGACCCTCTCATTTGCAGAAGTAAGAGGGAGTTGGATTCCAGATGTGGAATGGTGAACTGCAAGCTTGTGACTACCTCAAGGATCTTAACTTTCAGAATTTATATGGTAGTGATGTTGGACCAGCTTTGGGAAGTGCCTTTGAATGTCGTAAACTCATTCGCATTGATGTTCTTGGTGAACTTCTGTCTGGACATATGTTTTGCAGTTAGCATGGTGAGCTCATATTTGGTTGAACCTCACTGGATTGGTGCCAAGAATCTTCTGAGATGTCTTCGGGGCACAATCTCTCATGGATTGAGATACATTGCTAGAAATATGAAACTGCATGATTATTCAAATGCTGATTGGGTAGGCAGTGTGGAGGATCACTAGAGCACTTCTTAGTGCTGTTTCTCTTTGGATTCTGCTTCGATATCATGGATGAGTAGGAAGCAGAAGTCGGTTGTTATAAGCACCGCTGAGACCGGATACATATCTACGAGTATGATCTCGTATGAAGCTGCCTGGTTGGGGAAGCTCTTTAAGTGAGCTGTCTGTACCACTGTGATTCTCTGTGACAACCAGAGGTGGGATTTGATTATTGAGGAATCCCGTATTCGACGATTGCTCCAGAAGATAGACATCAGATAGTACCTTATCTGGGATATGGTAAGTCTATGAGCAAGGAAACTCCATCGCTATGAGATGATGTACAGGTCACCACACTTTGTCTAAGCCACGGGGGGAAAGATCAAATCTGTGATTTTCTCGAACGACTTGGAGTCGTCAAGAGACCCTTGTACAAGGGTCCTTTATGTTGTATACATTAAGCTCTGGGAGCTCTGGGGGCTTGTTGTTTTTACTGGAGCAACATACGACCACAGGGTGACTCACCCTCCCCTGGTGGTGCGCACTGGGACATGATGATTCACTCTCCTATGGACAAGATGATTCGCTCTCTTGTGGACACGATGATTCACTCTCTTGTGGGACAGGATGATTCACTCTTCTATGGACAGGATGATTTACTCTCCTACGAACAAGATGATTCGCTCTCTTGTGGGACAAGATGATTCACTCTCTTATGGGACATGATGATTTACTCTCCTGTGTAGCAGGATGATTAATTCTCCTGTGAGGTTTGGATGATGTGTTCTCCATGACGATTGTGTAGAAGGATGATTAGTTCTCCTGTGAGGTCTATATGATGTGTTCTCCATGGCGATTGTGTAGCAGGATGATCAGTTCTCCCTGTGAAGGTCTGAGATGATGTGTTCTCCATTGCCGATGCTGTAGCAGGCATGATTAGTTTCTGTGAGGTCCTGATTGCATGTGATTCTCCATGCAACGATTGCCTGTAGCAGGATGAATTAGCTTCTCCTGGTTCGAGTTTGGATGATTTGTGTTCTCCATGACGATTGTGTAGTAGGATGATTAGTTCTCTTGTGAGGCCTGGATGATGTGTTCTCCATGGCAATTATGTAGCAAGATGATTAGTTCTCCTATGAGGACAGGATTGATTAAGTTCTCTTGTCGAGGTATCCTACCCATGTAGTCTTGGGACTCATGCGAAGTACCTCTCATCTGATCGATGAGTAGGGAAATGAGGATAGGGACCATAGTAGTACCGATGGACACATCGCTGTATCTACCATACTCCCTATGCTAGGATGACCTTCATTGATCTGGGACCAATGATACTAGTATGGGACCAGTAGTAGGAGTTGTACCCACTATGACGTTGACTTCGGTTCAGTTGAGGACTAGTTTGGGACCAGTGGTGCATACTCTAAGACTGACTTCGGGTCAGTAGAGTATTGGTCTGGGACTAGTGGTAGGAGTTGTACCTACTATGACACTGACTTCCAGTTGATTAAGGATTGGTCTGGGACCTGTGGTACATACTCTGAGACTGACTTCGAGTCAGTAGAGAACTAGTCTAGGACCAGTGGTACGAGTTGTACCTACTATTCCACTGACTTTAGGTCGGTTGAGGACTAATTTGGGTCCAATGGTACACACTCTGAGATCGACTTTGGGTCAGTGGAGAATGGTATGACAAATTCTCGATCAATTATTCTTCTTCATGGTTCAATAGAGCTAAGTTGAGAAGAGCAGAGCCAACAAAGTTGAGCAGAGCAGACCAGAGCCAACAGAGCTAAGCTGAGCAGACCAGAGCCAATAGAGTAGAGCAGAGCCAACAAAGCCAACAGAGCAGAGCAGAGCTAGTAGAGATGAGCAGAGCTAAGAAGAGCTTTGTAGAGATGAGTAGAGCAGTGCAAGGCACTGATAGCAGAGATAGTACAATTGGACATATGGATCAGTGGATGGAGTACTCCCTAGTTGAGAGGGAGTGTTAAAATTGGCAACTAGGGCCAAACTCCATGTGATTCATATTATTTATGGTAGTTGATATTTTTATTGGATCCCTCATTGAGAGGTGTAGGATTGATCTAAAGATCATCCGATTCTGATAAGTATTTATGAAGTTATGAATTTATTTATGCTATAGACAAATTGTTAAGTCGGCCAACAACTTATGTAGGCTTAGAAGCCCAACAATAATGTCCATTCAACCTCTATGTTTTAGTATAAATAGAAGAGGACTTCAAGTCATTTCTACACACACTTGGATCTCTTCCTCTCTCTACTTGTATTTGGGTTTTAGTAGGAGGAGAGATCCTAAGGAAAAGCCGGAAAAGTTGGAAATGTCGAAAAAGCCGAAACTGTCAGAAAAGTTGGAAACGTCGGAAATTCCAGAAATGTCGGAAAAGCTGGAACTGCCGAAAACACTGGAATTGTCAAAAAATCTGGAAACGCCGAAAAATTCAGAAATACCGGAAAAGCCAGAAAAGTTAGAAATGTCGAAACTGTTGGAACTACTGGAAAAGTTGGAAAAGCTGGAACTATTGGGAATTGTTGAAACAACTGGAGCATCTGTCTTCAAAGGAAGGCAACATGATGTATGAGATCATGGGCAACATAATAAGCAGCATGATGATATGAGCATGGGCAACATAATGATGAATGCGATCATGAGCATGGGAAACTTGATGATGAATAAGACCATGGAAGATGCAACATGAAGATGAGAGCAACTCAGTCATCAAGGTTCAACACATGTGACAGTACAACAAGGTGTCAAATGGTAATGTGCAACAAATAGATGAGATGCAGCACTATGATAGGTGAACGAGTCACCTTAGAGAATTAGTTGAAGAAATATGTCTTCAACTGATCTCATGTCGATATCAAAAGTCAAAGTGATTGACTTCTATTGTAAATGTACTATCTCTCTCATTTTCTTTGCTGAACTTTGAAGAACATAAAAGAAGAATTGATCAAGGGTTTCCACACATTGGGGTTTGTCCCTGGCTAGCGCCACATCTTGTGTCTTATTGTCTTGGCTTGTCTTTTGTGATTTATATTTATGTTCTATCTGCAATTTACTTTATGCTAATGTGATTGCTAATGTGGAAAAGAAATTGGAATAAATTGCTCTAGCATAGAACATACCTAAAATTAACAAAGATCCATTACAATAAATCGTTGTTGTTCATATGAAATGGTGAAGGTCACTATTCATCATTATAATTAATATTCGTGATGGACTTTGAATGTCACCATAACACCTATACTTTTGGTGACGCCACTTTTGGTGACATTCATTTTTTGGTGACCAAGGCTATGGTCTGTCACCATTACTTATATGAAATGGTGACGGTCACTATCCGTCATTATAAATCATTATTGGTGAGAGACTTTGAATGTCACTACAACGCTTATATTTTTGTTGACACCATCTTTGGTGACGTTCATTTTTTGGTGAAAAAGACTATGGTCCATCACCATTGCTCATATGAAATGGTGACGGTCATTATCCGTCATTATAAATCACCATTAGTGACGGACTTTGAATGTCACTACAACACCTATATTTTTGGCGATGACACTTTTGGTGACGTTCAGTTTTCGGTGACGAAGGCATTTTTGACCATCACCAATGAGTTTATGGTGACATTTTTTGCCCCTCACCAATCTCATTTTTTCTTGTAGTGTAAGATCTCAATTTCTTGAAATGATTTCATTGTTGCAATCAAAAGACAATTCTACTCTCTAGCTTATATGCAAAAATCCATCATGAATTGACAGAACTTTAAACAACTTAAAGGTCAAAGTGTGGAAGATTATACCCAAGAATTCAAAAATGTCTTCGATGTTAGGTGTAGATTTGCAATCATAGGACACATTGCTAAAGTACATAGGGGGTTTTCACAATTACCTTAGGCATATTATCTTAATGTTTAATCCCAATAATTTAGATGATGTGTGTGTGCAAGCCACTCATCTTGAGGCAAGAGGGAAAAACACCCCAAAAGAAGGTAGTAAAAATCCAAAAGGATTTCAAAGGGAAGGAAAAGAAAAATGCGTCTATCAAAAAAGAAGGAGAAAAAGTTACATGAAAACATTGTTCCAAGGAGGATCATGATGAAGCTCATAGTTGGAAGCTTCATCCCGAAATGAGACCAAAGAGAAACAACAACAAGGGAAAACAAAAGACAATTGCAACCACTCAATAGGATTTGGGATCTGATTTGAGCGATGAAACTAAAATCATAGCCATGGGGTTAAAAGAAAAAGAATCCATTGCTAACACTAGTTATTCAAACTCACAAAATGAAACTTTAGATGAAAAGAGGAGAATAGAACTTTTTCACATAAGGGTGATCTCAAAACACAACAAGATTGATACGCTTTTCGATAGTGTCCCTCAAGCCAATATTATCTTTGAAAACATTGTCAATAGTTTAAACTTGGAAACGATTCTACATCATAAACCATATCAACTTGGATGGGTGTGTGACAATGCCCAATTGTAAGTTACTAGAAAGTGTAAACTGAAATTCGCCATTACTGCAAATTTCATAGATGAAGTGGAGCTTGATGTTGTGTTGTTAGATATATGTGGCATAGTTTTGGGTAGCCCATACCTTTATGATAAAAACATTATATTCCATAGACATGAAAACAAATACCATTTATTCAAAGAAGGAGTAGAATATATTGTGAGAGCTCATAGCAAGAAAATAAATCTTTCACTTGTTAATGTAGGGCAGATGAAAAGACTAGTGAATTCGAGTAAGAATTTTATGCTTTTAATGGTCAAACCCAAGAATGATGTTGATAATGAAGCTTTTAAAGGTTATGATTCAAATTTGAACTATAAATTAGTTGACGTAGTTAACCAATATCATGATATGTTTTAGGAACCAAAGGGAATACCTCCCAAGAGAGGAATCCAACATGAGATACAATTGCGACAAGATTGTCCTCTTCTTAACATTGGCATGTACAGCATGTCAGTGATGGAAAGTGCATAAATTAAGAAGCAAATTCAAGATTTGTTGAATAAAGGGATCATCAGACTATTTTCCTCGCCATGTGGTTCACCTATTGTCTTGGTGCCAAAGAAGGATGAAACATCGCGCATGTGTGTGGACTTTTGTGCATTGAACAAAATTACAGTAAAAAACCATTACCCACTTCCTAGAATAGATGATTTACTTGATCAATTGAAAGATGCAAAGTATTTGACTAAGCTAGACTTAAGAAGTGGCTACCATCAAATCATAATAGATGGAGGAGACATTTGGAAGACAACATTCAAAACAAAACAAGGATTGTTTGAATGGATGATTATGCCTTTTGGTTTATGTAATGTTCCTGCTATATTCATGCATGTGATGAATGATGTGTTGAGGCTATTTTTTGATGAGTTTGTCATAGTCTACTTAGATGACATGTTAATTTTCAGTAAATATCATGATGAACATGTCATGCATGTAAGAAAAGTACTTGATGTCTTGAAAAAAGAACAGTTGTATCTTAAGATGTCAAAGTGCCAGTTTGGAAAAATTTCTTTAGTGTACTTGGGTCATATTGTTGGAGGAGGTGAGTTGAAAATAGACCCCTCCAAGTTTGATTTCATTGTCAATTGGCCAAGTCCCAGGACAGTTACTGAGGTAAGAAGTTTCTTGGGAGCAACCCAATATTGGAGGAAATTCATTGCTAATTTTCCTCTTATAGCCGCTCCTTTGCATGCGTTGACAAGTGTGAAAAAGGTTTTTTAGTGGGGAGGTAAAAAACAAAAGGCCTTTGATGCACTGAAAGAAAATATCAGTACAACTCCATTACTTTCACTTCTAAACTTGAGACAGTCATATGAGATTCAGACTGATACTAGTGACTACGCCATGGGTGCAGTCCTCATGCAACATGGTAAGCCTAGTTGTTTTCATTCGGAAACTTTTAATGGTGCCATGATTAACTATCCTACACATGACAAAGAACTGTATGCAATGGTGAAAAATGTGAAAAGATGGAAACACTACTTTATGGGTAAGGAAACAGTGATTCACACTGATCATCAGCCATTGCAATACTTGCAATCATAATCAAAGTTGCAGCAATCAAGGCACTTCCGATGGATGGGTTTTTTCAACAATTCCACTTGGTAATCAAGTATAAGAAAGGTATCTACAATAAAGTTGTTGATATGATTTCTAGGCCCATTGTTAGTGCAAATACTTTACTCAAGCATAATTCTATTTTACATGAAATTTATATTGAGCAATATGCATTAGATAATGAATTTCAAAATGTTTATACAAGCTTGAGTCAAGGTAACCAAGTAGAGGAATTGGATTATCATTTGCATGATAACATGGTGTACCATCTTGGCAATCTTTGTTGTAATATTCCTAATTAGCTATGGCTAATTGGAATATTTGATTTTGTTCGATTTTTGCCTTCTATAGTTATTTGTAAATAAAAAGTGAGGAAGGGGGAACATAACTCATTTTTTAGAATAAAAAGTCACTTCCTAGGAAGCACAATGTTGTGACTTAAGGGGGAACCAAGGGGGCCAAAGGGGTACACAAAAATGGGGCCCACAGAGACACATGGAGGGACTACACAGTTGGGAAGGAACACATGGCAAGAGGGGGATCATGCAGGAGGAAGTGAGCCTAGGGATTGTGAGAGGCAGAGGCTATAAAATAGAGAGGAACCCCCTCATTTGGGATCATTCTGGTTATGAGCATTTGTGATAGTCATTTTGACTTAGATCACATTGGTTGTTTAGCTAGTCTGCAACACTGTTTAGTGCATTGAGTGTCTTCGTTCGGAGATCTCACCCTTAGCCTCGGGGGACTTCGAGTGCCTGCTCGGGCAAGGTATTTCCATTGCTATTCCAGCAGTAGATTCATCAGCCTTTCAGGAGTAGTTTCATCAGTGTTTCAGCAACAGTTTCATCAGCGTTTTTCAGGCACTATGAAAAACCCCAAGGGGGTGATTTTTGGGGTTCGACCATTTCATAAAAGCTTTTTGGATTTTTCTGGGTTTTTTTAGTAGAGTCCGATTCTAGAGTTTCAGCCTTTTATGAGGAGGGGAGTAGTCCCAAATCGTCATTCAATTTCCAGTAGTAACAGTAGCATGACATTTTCCGAGCAGCTGGGACACAGAGCAGTGTGAGGCCATTCCAGGAAAGCTTTTTGGGTTTTTCTGGGTTTCTTGAGTAGAGCCCGAATCTAGAGTTTCAGATTATTACAAGGAGGGGAGTAGCCCCAAATCATCATTTGTTTTCTAGTAGTAGCAGTAGCACAACAACAACATCCACGCAGAGAGGCCATTCTTGTCATTCTGAGAGTATTTCTTCACTTGCCTTGTGCAAGTCGAGGTGCCATCTGTCTAATCACCTCTTGTACTCATTTATTTCTCAGTATAATAAAATGGCTTAGCATTTCTCACTGCATTTCTTGTGTATCTGCTTACATTTTTGGTTTACATTATTATATGTTGTTCCACTGTTATTTTATCACTTCTGGGTTATTATATCATTTGCACATATTTGGTTGGAGTTTTTGCTGGGGTTTAAGGAATATTCTGGGTTAGGAATATTACAACTTCACCCAACCGATGTTACCTGCTCAACCAATCTTCACCGTTAGATCATTTCCGCCATATCTAACGGTTGTCAAGCATATCACGCGGGCAACAAGCGAGAGGGATACCCGCTCGATAAGGGCGGTTTCCTCTCTCTCTCCTTTGTTGCTACGTGGCACCCGATGAATGGAATCAAGCGGGCTCTGACCTTTACCGCTTACCGCCCGATGTAAACCTTTTCCCGCTTGGGTAAAATCACTCCCAGGCATTATCTTTCGAGCATCTCCTCTGCCCGATAGTCGCTCGATCTACTCATCTGAGATTTGATGGCTCAGACTTATTCCGCTCCCGCCATGACTTTAGGCCTCCTGCTTTCAATCTCCTCCATCCATTTCTGTCGATCCAACGACCCTCGTTCACCATCATCATAGTTCACCCTCCGCCGCCTGACCACCATCCTGACTGTTGATCCATCCCATCCAACGGCCCATATGCCCCCGTACCCCACTTCCCATCAGTCACCTGAGGAGGAAAGTTGTTGGCTTTGTCAATGTTTATTACAGTCTAATAGTTGAACTAAAATAACGGAATCCATGGCCAAAAGGGGAAAAAGCAGTAGCACGATGCAGCCTAATTAACAGAAATGATCATGGAACATCACAACATGTGCGAGCCACCTGAAAGCACGACGAAGTGACTAGAATTTGGTTACTGTGTTTGTTATAAATAGAGCCCCTATGCTCATGCTTGTATAATTATGGCATCAAGTAGTTAGAAGCCAGAAGGGATAGATTAAGACATCTCGAGCCCTAGAGAGCCCGAGAGCATTGTAAAAAGCCTATAAGTGGCTGAAAGTTAGAAGAGACAAGGGTTCAACTTTTGGAGACTGTGAATACTCTGCTCCTCTCAGCGTCTCATCTTCATTCCAATAATACAAGCTTCTTTTGCTATTACATGTTCAATTGCCATCTTCTCCTCTGTTCTAAGCTTGCATTTGAATAGTTTATTCATGTTTTCTTCTGTGTCTAATTCCAGATAGTTGTCATCTTATCTCTGCATTAATAAATTAGATTCGCAAGCTTCATTTACTTTCTGTAGCTAGCCATTCATATATGTTTATGTATGCATATGTTGGTACAGTTAGTATTCTCCATCTATCCATTCAATCTATAAACTATTGAGCATTAGTGGTCTAAAGCCTTGTCAAGATGAGGGTGTTCATGCATGTCTAGACTAAAAACAAAGTTGAAACATTCATCTGACTTGATCCAAACCTTAATCCATTCCATTAGTTTAGAGAACAATATTGAAAATTTATATGTTATTAGGCATCTCCGAGCGACAACATAGGAGAGTTTCCTGGAGTGATAACAGGATCAATTGGCAAGCTTAGTCAATGTTAAGGTCTTGGTTAGTTCAAGTTTGGAGCTCTCTCATTATTCTCTCTCTCTCACTCTTGGTCGCTTAGAGTTTTCTTGGAGCACTCTAGTTTTGGATCAAGGAAGGAAAAGCAAGCAAGGGAAAGGAAAGAAAGCAAGGAACAAGGAAGAAGAACAAGATCAAGAAACTTCAACATGAATACTTGCAGGTAACCTTTTGCATGTGTGATTTCCTAGCTGGTTTGGACATGCATGGCTTTGCATGTTGGTGTATGGTTCTCTTGTTGTCGGTGGCATGGTTTTGCCGAGTTATGATAGTGGTTTTCAGCCTAGCCTTGCTTTTTTCCAGATGCCATGTGTTACATAGTATTTTTTCACACCTCATGCACTTCCCTGTGTCATAACCTAGAGTGTCAAAACCTTGACAAGTATGTAGTGTACCTATCCTTATATTCAGTCCAAATCCTCCCTGAAGAACTAATGAAAAGTTGCCTTGAGCCTTTCCTAAGAAAAATGAGCTCCAAACCCTAATTTTTGGGTCAACACGACTGTGAAAATGCCCTCTCGTGTTGATGCAGGTTGCACCATATGAGCCTCACGTTGCCAACACGGCTCTTCCTAGATACTCGCACTGAACCCTAAAAGGCAAGTTTTCCCAAAGTGGAGGAGAAGCTTCGTGATCTAGAGGCTTCCATAACAACGAGCTGGATGATGTTCGTTGTGGATGTGGTCGAATTCTCCTAGTATTACCCTTTAATTTTATCCCTTTAAGCTTCCTCCTTGATATGAGGACCTTTCCCTATCTTTGGTGAGATCCTAACTCCCTCTCTCTGCCTATAAATTCACCCCCCTCCATTCCCAAATGGTTGGTCTTTGATTATTTGTATGCTTATGCTGAGATAGTGCCTACATGCTATTCACTTTGGCTTGGAGGAGGAGTGCTTGGAGAGCTTGAGCTTGGACTTAGACATTCACTCAATGAGGGCTACTAACATCAAGGCCTGGGTTTTATGCTTCCTCTTTTGTTTATTAATATATACAACTATTGGTTCACTTTCCATAAATGCTTGTGTCAATGCTTCATTTATCTTAATTCTCCTTGATCTGTTAAGTGGATTACAAAAGATTATGCTTGTTGCACTTTTATGCTTTGTCATGTCTTTGGCCTCTTGTGTAGGTATTCAAATGTTGTGAGCAACAAGGACTGAGTCTGAGGAGAAAATGATCAAGATCTTCAAAAAAGGAGTGCATTATAGCATCCGAGCGAGGTAGGTCTTCTTCATTTCCTCTTATTTCGATTGTAATCTAGGAAAGTGTCTTATAAATTCTCTTGTTTGTTGTTAGACCCACACATTGGGCTAGAGGGATCGTCTTTGTCAGCATAGAGGATTTACCTACACAACACCATGGTATTTTGGGATGTTTATCTCGGCTTTGAGCTTTTGTTTGTCAGATGGATTTCGGAATCCAGGGCGGAGGTGATATCAAGGTTCGTTCCCAAAGGCCTAGGAATCCCTTGACCAGTTTTGGCAGGATACAAGGTAAAGCCTGAGAGAGAAGTATCAGTTTAGGGTTTAGTGATCCGGGTTTGGATTGCGGTAAAGCCTAAGAGACTAGTCTCGGTTTAGGGCATAGTGATCCGAAATTGGATTGCGGTAAAGCCTGAGAGACAAGGAGATGGAAAATTCCTCAAGGATAGTGATGGATTCTGGATGGCATTCCAAGTTCACTTCCGTTGTGATTGGAGCATCGAGTTTGGTGTGATCATAGTTTGGTGAGGGTGGAGGTGGTTTAACCTATGGATTCCCTTGGTTGTTCTTGGATTGGTTGTTCTATGAGATACCACATTCCTGCTTGGAATATGGAACGGGGGTGACTAGTTGAAAGAGAGATTTGGTTCAGCCATGTCTACGGTTGGGTGGTACTTGGAAGTCCCGAACGTAGTTGGATTTGCCTATGATTAATGAAAGCTAAGTTCTCTTAATTTTTCACTTGTTTATATGTGGATTTGATGGTTGTCATATCTATGATATTTACATGGTTTAATGTTGATTATAAGCATGGTTATATGACTGGATCATGTCATGGTTATCTTATGTTTTTACTTGTAAATGAATAGATAATGTATCAATGTCCTAATAGATGATAATGTAGCAAATGAAATGAGGGAACAATGGTTCATAGCGATTCTCAGAGAAGTATGGGATCCCCATACTCAATTATGTTATTTACACCTGTACATTGCATATTTACTAAGTGTTTGACAAAATATCTGCCATGGTTAGGCTTGGTTAAGTCAAGACCTTGATCAAGTTTTGTGTTAGAGGCTTTTCTTTGGTGTCATGTAATGTCTTGGGAAGTATCATCAAGTTCTAGGCATTGGTTTGGAGACTAACCTTGAAGAGGTGACTTAAATATCGCAGTCTCTAGCACAAAAATCGCTGAAAGAGACTGTAGTCTCTCCCTTGCAGGCATTGTGGGGGTGACTATATGTTTCAAGTTGCATGCATGCCTTGTCATGGGACAGAATTTGGATTTAATTCATTGAAATGCTAGGTTAACTCATGGGTTGGGCACCTGGAATGGTGGATTAGCTCTTGGGGATCCTGAAGCACCTGAGGGAGGTATGTAAGGTATTGTTTTGTCGCCTCCATTTCCTTAAGGTTACTTAGGAGGTTGAATCTTATCATAGTGACCCTCAGCTCATGTTTACCCCAGGAAAGTTGGTGAAAGTGGGTAAATGTGGGTGGAGGTGTTACAGTCTTTGACTCAACATCACTAAAAAGCGTCTGCAACATTCTAAGACTTAAAAAGAGGAACAAAGAGTTAACCACAATTGTCTTGCCATACATCTTGAATTTTTATCCCCTAGTACCAAAAAATACTATATATCTGCAAAATTATCATGATACAAATATGATGCCATAGGCCATTTCTACTCCAAATTTTAATTCCTAAACTCGAAACTTACAATTTACATGTCTTCTTAATATAAAATTACCCTGGGGCAATCAGAAATGTAATGTTATGTACATTATTTCTTAATGCGTTCTTGTGTCATCAAACCTTTAACTTTCAACCATACCAAGCAATAAAATTGCTCATACTATATTCTGGAATATAAATCCAAAATATATTACTTCGAACAAACTGTCTTAGACCCAAAATCACAAAAAAAAATTATAAATAAGAAAATAACTACAATTGTCTAAATATTCTTCTTGAAATTTTATAGATCCAAAACATTATTTTGAAACAAAAAAATATTATATAAATACAACACTGTCATGATACAAATATGATGCCAAAAATCAATTTTTGATTCTATGCTCTCACAAATGAGTACCTACAAAGATGTCATAGAGCTTTTATATTTGGAATTTCAAATCCAATAAGAAAGTGTCACTCTAATAACTAGCCCTTTCACCCATCGATGTCGTAGGTGACAAATCTATGAGCAACCTCTGACGTTGTAGGAATTGTCGTGCTTGGAGGTGCTAGTAAAGCGACCCTAGCAAAAGAAATGTTTAACCGTCAGAGATGAAAGGTACAGAAGTTTGCGCCGGTCTCGTTGTTCACAAATTTTGTCTCTTCAATGAGTTAGACATTTTCAAAAAAATCTAGTGTAATGGGTTTCTTAAAGCTTCCCAGAAGTACATAGGATTAATATATGAAATAAATATATTATCAAAAAATGTGTACCTCGATTCTGAAATTGGAATATTTTTATTTATTTATTTATTGTAATATTTTTCCAATACCTTGTTAGAATATGCTAGAGTTGCTTAAAAAAAATATATACCTTTTATAAAAGCTATGAAAGTTTATAGAGTTTTTGAAACTTGAATTTATAAATTTTTTTTTGTAATAATTAATGTTTTGATACATTTTTAATAGTTTTTACTATTTATTTATATTTTATCTATTTTTATTTTAAAATGAAGTAAGTCCAAAATCATATTTAGCTGATATTTCCTTACATCTTTTATATTATAACAAATTGTGAAATTAGGGAGATTTTTTATTAGGTTATATATTTATGGAGTATATAAAGTAGTAATATAAAGTATATTCTTGCATTGTTCTTTTATATCAGATTATAAAATATCACATTTGTAGAATATATTTGGGTTTGTTATTGTCAAATAATTGGTTTATATCAATAAAATGTTTCTTTTTTCCATGGAAAATTTATAACTTTCTATTAATTAGTAGATGCATATATTGCATTCCTTTACAGTCCCAAACTGCACCACTCAAAACACTAGTGCCCATAGAATCATAGCAAAAAAACTTAAAAAATAAATTGGGGCTAAGCAAAAAGTCTTAGTCACCCTTTTCTCCCTTTCTTCTTTTCCACTTTTTGCCATCCTCCTTAACCAAGAGTGGTTGTTACAATAATTAGTTAAATCTCTTTTGTATGCCTCAGATGTTCCTTATTTGAATCTGAACTCCCAGATGTATAAGGATGTTTGAATCCTAATATCTCCTTCTCCTTCGACATTTCTTGACCGGAGTGACCTTCTACTCTTGGATTTTGCGAAGCTGATCCCCTTGTTCCATGCTGACTCAATTCTTCGTTCGCTGAAGATATCTTTGGATTTGGGATTTCCTCAGTGATGGGGGGTCCCAATTTCTCCTCTTCCTCTTCTTCATCGAGTTATGGTGTTGGGAAATGCCATCCCTTTGGATTTTTGACAAGTTTATTTTTCCTCCTGGGATATTTCTTTGCCAAAGCACATGTGGTTTGTAGATGTCTAGTTTGAAGACATAGACGACATCTAAATGCAATGTTCTCATAATCTAAAAACTGGGTCCAACACTGATTGTTGTGTGTCAAAAGGATACGATCAGGTAGTCCTTTACTGAGGTCTACCTCAACACATATCTTGGCAAAAGTATAAATTGCTTCCTCAGTTCTTTGTGTATCCATATTTATATATCTCCCCAACATTTTGTCGATTCCTTCCAGTACTTTTGGGTGCCAAAAGTGAAGAGGTAAGTTATGCAATCTTACCCAAACCAATATTTTGGATACCGTCATTGAATAAGCATCAAAATCTGGGAACCATGGGGTGATAAATAATCTCGCATTTCCCTAAAACCAAGGACCCTCATGTAAAACCTGATCTTTGATCTCTGGTGATTCAAATGTTACTATGAAGACACCCTTTGAGCATAAGTGAATCTCATAGTTTATCGTCCAGGTCGTAAAGATCCAATGAAAAAGATCCATAGGTTTTGGCCAGAAACCATTGAACCTACAAATGTTTGCTTGAGATTGATATGTTGTACAAATATTATTGATCTCTGCTAGATCTATTGTCATTTATGGAATACTATCATTTATCTTCTCTACAATATAGGGCCCATGAATATTGAGGGTTTGTTCAGGTCTACCTAATGTTGTAGCATTTCCTTTGAGGATGTATTTGAATGACGTAGATCCATTAGTTTGTCCTTTGGCTAACCTCGAGCCCTTGGGGATATTAGATCCTGCTAAAACCCCTTGCAACCTCAGGTTAATGATGATCAAGGAATTTTGTTCTATGCCATAGTCTTGTAAAGGCCTTTGGTCTTGCATGGATATGTCTACATAGATCAGGTTTCGCAATTCCATTAAGATACTAGTTTTTCTATAAATCTCCAATTTCATATCTCTCACCAGTGAATCCATTTGAGTCCACAGGATGATTGATCTTCCTATTGGTGTTTGTGCAAAAATTTGGAAATTTGCATCCTTACCAGAAACATAAGTTTTCTCACATCTTACTGATGGATCTGTAAAGGACCCATCATTATTGCTCATTTCTTCATAGAAAACAATAAATTTGTGGTTACCCCTTCTCCCGGTAGAGAGATATGCTAGATCTAGGCTTCCAGAGTAGCAAGCAGTCGAAGAACCCTTCCATTTGCTACAAATTGTTTCTTCCTAGAGGATCAACTTCCCCTTCCCTATCCTGTCCTTGATCATCTCTACATGCTTTGTTCCTTGTGAACAATCGATACCACAACTGCCATGGGGCTCGAGAAACTCGATAAATATCAGATCGTTGCAAGAAAAAATGTATTGGGATCCAAAAATGTGGTCGCATTCACAGGAGCAGCCCACAATGTCCTCAAGACGGTGGGATTTGGGGTCGATGAGGCTGCCATTCCCAAGGGTTTTCAGCAGCATGTGGCAGGTCAATGAATAACAAGCAGCCATTTGTGCGGAAAGGTTGTTGAGGGTGCCACAAAGGGCAGATATCCATGCCCATTGTTCCATCTCGTAGAGGGCGTTGAAGTAGGCCCAATAGTTCTCGCAGTGAGGAAGGAGGTCTCCATCAGTGCCATAGACGAGATGGGTTCCCATTTCGTCCATGACGACAAAAGGAGTGACTGAGGTCCCCCACGACAAATCCCCCTTCTCCTGTACCTTTGCCTTGCTTGGGAACCTCGACACACTCATCCTCGCAACCATTTTTTCCCCTCAATCATTACACTCTACTGTATAAAATGTTTCTTATAAATGAGTTGTAATTCATTTGATTAAGGAGCATATTGTTTAAGAATATTTTGGTTCATTGTTGTGAAACAAATGCCCTACATCCACAATATATTTCTTATAAATGGACTATAATTCACTTGATTAAGTAGCATATTGTTAAGAATCTAAGTGTAAATGATATCTTTTTCATCAAAAGGAGAAATCAATCCTTACAAAAACCTCAAGATATACAAGTTTCTTCATAAGATATTAACCAATGCAAGTTATAATGTTTTATGCAATTTTTTCTATAGCACAATTGTAATTTGAGTGGCAAGCACTAAGCTCCTCTTCAACACTTGTTTTAAATAAATTGTTAATTTTCCGTTCAATACATTTACATGTAATTAAAAATTTAACCATAATCAAAATTTAACCTTTTCCTCTTTTGTGTTCCCTTCCCCTACTTCAAAAGTAAGAGAGTATTCTATTGGCAATGGTTTTCATTATTATTTTCAAATCAATGATGCATCTAAGGATTATTAAAATTTTAGCCTCTATGCTCTGTAGCAACTCCGCCTATGCTCTGTAGCAACTCCGCTTGATATGTTACATTATGAAATAAATACATCAAAGTATGTACTTATCTTATTTCAATTGATACCTTTTAATTTTAATGTTTATAATTATGTTTTTCACAATTTTTTTTGTTGTTTATTAATTTTATGCTATATTTTAAATATGTTAAAGTTAATTTACTCTATTTCAATTTCTAACTTTTAATTTTAATATTATAATCATATTCTTTTTCATTTTCATTTTTATTAGTTAATTTTACATTATTCTAAAATTTCTTAACTTTATTTTTATTTTTATTATCTAATTTTCAATTTTTATTTTTATAATATATTTCTAATAACTTGTTTCTCAATTAATAACTTTTAATTTTAATATTATAATCATATTTTTTCCATTTTTATTCGTTAATTTTTACATTATTCTAAAATTTCATTAACTTATTTTATTTTTATTAACTAATTTTCAATTTTTATTTTTTATAATTATATTTCTAATAACTTGTTTCTCAATTAATCATAATTTTTACGACTTGCTTCCCATCATTATTACGTATTCTTATTGTGGTGGAACTGTCCTTTCAGAATATCACATGACAATGAAATCCATAATACCATAAATAGTAACATTAAAATAATTAATTAAGATACAAAAATATATATATTTTAAAGTTTATATTTATATGTTTTGGATACTTCTTAAATAAATAGGCTTTGTTTGAACTTGCAATTTCCCCGGGTATATTTTGACATTTTATCTCAATTTATTTTGAGGCAGTGATTAAATCAAAATATTTTTGAGAAATAATTTTATTTTATTGAATAAATTTTATTGTCATTTTAATATTTTAAAGTTTCAATTATCTTTGTAACATAAGTAGAAACTAGCAATTGTCTTAGATGTTGCAAAGAAAACGCCGTAAGGCAATAGTATATAGTACTAATTAATGTTTTTCCGATAATTATTGAAAGCAAAAATATCAACAAAAGACAAGGACCATGCTACAATGAAATCTTACTGTAATACTTATTCCTTGAGCTTTACAAATCATGAGGCCTATGTTTAAGTTAAAGATGCAAGAAGAATTTCTATCTTGGGAATATGTTGTTCTATGTTATATTTTCTTTAGGCACTCTTGTTGCCAACCTCAAGAATCTTAAGATTTTACTATAATGAACCTAACTTTTGTACAAATCCTACTTCGATATTGATGAGGGTTTTATATGGTTGTCCTTAACAATTTTACGCTGATTTTATTTCATACTCACTAAGTGTTCTTTTTTCTTTGTGGGTTCTTGACCTATTAAAGATTGTTTAATCTACTAAGTTTTTTACATTGTATTTTTGAGTGTCTTATAATGAAGTGATTTATATTTCAGTGGTTGATTTTAAGTTGGTAGCTTTTGTTCTTTGTGGAGATAGTAAAAAATATATGGAGAGGCTACTTTGATCACTTCAAGGGTAGTAAAAAGAAGGTTATTGAGAAAAGAGCTTTTTTTCTGTGTGTTATATGGAGAGGTGACTTTTATCACTTCAAGGGTAGTAAAAACAAGGTTATTGAGAAATGATAAAAGAGTTTTTGTTCTTTGTGCTTATCACTTCAAGGGTAGTGAAAAGAAGGTTATTGAGATAAGAGATTTTGTTCTTTGCGCAGATAGTAAAAAATATATGGAGAGGTGACTTTTGTCACTTAAAGGGTAGTAAAAAGAAGGTTATTGATAAAAGAACTCCAGTACTGAGAGAGATTTGGTAGCAACTGTGGAATTGGTGAACATGTCTTGCTTTGTGGTGTTGGCTATTGGGCTTAGCTTTTATTGATCTTGTATAGAAGAAAGTAAATTTGCATGTACTGAGAGAGATTTGGTAGCAGCTGTGGAATTGGTGAAAATGTCTTGCTTTGTGGTGTTGGCTATTGGGCTTAGATTTCATTGATCTTGTATAGAAGAAAGTAAATTTGCGTGTACTAAGAGAGATTTGGTAGCAGCTGTGGAATTGGTGAACATGTCTTGCTCTGTGGTGTTGGCTATTGGGCTTAGCTTTTATTGATCTTGTATAGAAGAAAGTAAATTTGCATTTAGCTTATACTACATCAACCATGATATTGCCAACATTTGTAGAGAAAATTATAATAGAGTATCACACTTTTCTTATCAGATCTAAATGCTTCTATATGCAACAGTTGTGGCTTTCATCAGTAAAAACAAGTCTATTGAGAAAAAAAACCAACAGTGAGAGAGATTTGGTAGCAACCATGGAAATGGAAAACTGTCTTGCTCTATGGTGTTGGATATTGGGCATATCTTTCTTGATCTTGTATAGAAGCGTGTAAATTTTCATTTAGCTTATACTACATTAACCATGAAATTGGCAACATTCAGGGCACACTTGCCACCACATTTGTAGAGAAAATTAGAATAGAGTATCACTCTTTTCTTATCAGATCTAAATGCTCCTATATGCAATAGCTACCTTGTGCCTCATAGTTTAAATTTGTTCAAGGAGGAGGAGTGTCAAGGTGCAATATAGAATAAGAAGAGGGGAAGTCGAGATTGAGCAATGTATGAAGAATCTTGTTTGGGAGGTGAGATTTATGTCGGAACACCCTTATTTATGAATCACACATGCTTTGATAATAAGTTGCTTTAGTCTCTAAGGTTATTTATTAACATTTCTTAATAAATGCTTGTTAAATAGACCATAGTTGAGTCTTATCATAGTATCTATAACAACTGCACATACATTATCAGACTATATTTGGGTTTGAAATATTTATTATGTGATGGACATAAATTTCCCCATAGATATTAAGTACATTGAAAGTGATGACATAGACTACTCATGAAACTTGGACATGAATTGGGGCAAGATTATCCAAAGCACAATTTTTGAATGATATGGTTGTGTTAGTTGTGGTAAAATGGGGATCCAAAATGAATGAGGCTACTTACAATATGAAGCGACAAATACCATGCAAATTTCTGTTATTTTTGACACGAAGAGATTTTTTTTCCTTGTTTTGCTACTAAAACATATATGTTGACCTGCAAGCATTATCAACAGTTGTCCTTCAATCAATAGCATGGGAAAAAATCCAATTTAACAATTGTTTCTGAATTTGATTGAGCTACAGTTGTTCCTAAATTTGAAAGACCTACACAGAAAGGGAAGGGTAGTTGTACAATTTTGGAATTTCTAACACTCTAGTAGATTGAAAACAAATCCTACTTCCATATTCATGGAAAATTTGAGGGGCTAATATTCGCAAGTGTGCTAATTTTCCATGATTTTTCCACAAAAAAGATTCACAAATTTCCATTTTTTAGAAAAACGATTCACCCAAATTTTACAATATAAAATTATTATACTTTAAAAATCGCCAACATTATATAGAGAGTATATATAAAGTCATTATAAATTTGAATAATTTTACAAATACATCAATAAAAATTTTATACTTTGCATATTAGGGACTAGTGAGATTCAGCAAGGTTTTTAAACTTCAAGATAATTTCCCATCCTTAAAATTTTCCCTGTCCATATCGATAATGGTTTTATATGGACGTCGTTAACCATTTTATGTTGATTTGATTTAATACTCACTCACTTCAAGGGTAGTAAAAAGAATTTTATTGAGAAAAGAGATTTTGTTCTTTGTGCAGATAGTAAAAAATATATGGAGAAGTGACTTTTATCACTTCAAGGGTAGTAAAAAGAAGGTTATTGAGAAAAGAACTCCAATACTGAGAGAGATTTGGTAGCAGTTGTGGAATTGGTGAACATGTCTTGCTTTGTGTTGTTGGCTATTGGGCATAACTTTCTTGATTTTGTATAGAAGAAAGTAAATTTGCATTTCCCTTATGTTGCATTAACCATGATATTGCCAACATCTGTAGAGAAAATTATAATAGAATATCACACTTTTCTTATCAGATCTAAATGCTTCTATATGCAACAGTTGTGGCTTTCATCAGTAAAAACAAGTCTATTGAGAAAACAAATCCAACAGTGAGAGAGATTTGGTAGCAACTGTGGAAATGGAAAACATGTCTTGTTCTATGGTGATTCAAGGGTAGTAAAAAGAAGGTTATTGAGAAAAGAGATTTTGTTCTTTGTTCAGATAGTAAAAAATATATGGAGAGGTGACTTTTATCACTTCAAGGGTAGTAAAAAGAAGGTTATTGAGAAAAGAACTCTAGTATTGAGAGAGATTTGGTAGCAGCTGTGGAATTGGTGAACATGTCTTGCTTTGTGGTGTTGGCTATTGGGCATGTCTTTTTTGATCTTGTATAGAAGAAAGTAAATTTGCATTTAGCTTACACTGCATTAACCATGATATTGCAAACATTTGTAGAAAAACGGTTTGCCCAAATTTTACAATATAAAAATATTATACCTTAAAAATCGCCAACATTATATATAGAGTATATATAAAATCATTATAAATTTGAATAATTGTACAAAAACATCAATAAACATTTTATAGTTTGCATATTAGGGACTAACGAGATTCACCAAGGTTTTTAAACTTCAAGATAATTTACCATCCTCAAAATTTTCCCTGTCCATGTTGATGAGGGTTTTATATGGATGTCTCTAACCATTTGATGTTGATTTGATTTAATACTCACTCACTTCAAGGGTAGTAAAAAGAAGGTTATTGAGAAGAAAAAAAATTGGTCTTTGTGTAGAGAGTAAAAAATATATGGAGAGGTGACTTTTATCACTTCAAGGGTAGTAAAAAGAAGGTTATTGAGAAAAGAACTCTAGTACTGAGAGAGATTTGGTAGCAGCTGTGGAATTGGTGAACATGTCTTGCTTTGTGGTGCTGGCTATTGGGCATAGCTTTTTTTATCTTGTATAGAAGAAAGTAAATTTGCATTTAGCTTATACTGCATTAACCATGATATTTCCAACATTTGTAGAGAAAATTAATTGGTGAACATGTCTTGCTTTGTGTTGTTGGCTATTGGGCATAACTTACTTGATATTGTATAGAAGAAAGTAAATTTGCATTTAGCTTATACTGCATTAGCCATGATATTGCCAACATTTGTAGAGAAAATTATAATAGAGTATCACACTTTTCTTATCAGATCTAAATGCCTCTATATGCAACAGTTGTGGCTTTCATAAGTAAAAACAAGTCTATTGAGAAAACAAATCCAGCAGTGAGAGAGATTTGGTAGCAACTGTGGAAATGGAAAACATGTCTTGCTCTATGGTGTTGGATATTGGGCATATCTTTCTTGATCTTGTATAGAAGACTGTAAATTTGCATTTAGCTTATAATACATTAACCATGAAATTGCCAACATTCATGGCACACTTGCCATCATATTTGTAGAGAAAATTAAAACAGAGTATTACACTTTTCTTATCAGATCTAAATTCTCCTATATGTAATAGCTACCTTGTGCCTCATAGTTTAGATTTGTGCAAGGAGGAGGAGTGTCAAGGTGCAGTATAGAATAAGAAGAGGGAAGTCAGGATTGAGAAATGTATGAAGAATCTTGTTTGGGAGTTGAGATTCATGTCAGAACACCCTTACTTATGAATCACACATGCTTTGATCATTGTTGCTTTAATCTCTAAGGTGACTTAGAATAGCAAAAGTGAAGCGAGCTATAAGCCCCCTATTTGAGATAATAGTATTAATTGGAGAGACATGACCTAGAAAAGTACTATGTTGGTGTACTTTCTTGATAGCTAAAATTATCTTTATGACTCACCTTATACTCCCTATACTACGTTCATTAGGTTTAGGGCTACGTTATTTGTATTATTGTAGTCAAAGTTCATGAGCATAGCTTAAGCACAAACCTATTGTTAACATTGCTTAATAAATGCTTGTTAAATAGACCATAGTTGAGTCTTATCATAATATCTATAACAACTACACATACATTATCAGATTATATTTGGGTTTGCAATATTTATTATGTGATGGACATAAACTTCCCCATAGATATTAAGTACATTGCAAGTGATGACATAGACTCTTCATGAAACTCAGACATGAATTAGCGAAAGATTAGCCAAAGCATAGTTGTTGAATGATTTGGTTGTGTTTCACCAAGGTTTTTAAACTTCAAGATAATTTTCCATCCTTCAAATTTTCCTTGTCCATATTGATGAGGGTTTTATATGGATGTCATTAACCATTTTATGTTGATTTGATTTAATAATCACTCACTTCAAGGGTAGTAAAAAGAAGGTTATTGAGAAAAGAGATTTTTTTCTTTGTGTAGATAGTAAAAAAATATATGGAGAGGTGACTTTTATCACTTCAAGGGTAGTAAAAAGAAGGTTATTGAGAAAAGAACTCCAGTACTGAGAGATATTTGGTAGCAGCTGTGGAATTGGTGAGCATGTCTTGATTTGTGGTGTTGGCTATCGGGCATAGCTTTCTTGATCTTGTATAGAAGAAAGTAAATTTGCATTTAGCTTATATTGCATTAACCATGATATTGCCAACATTTGTAGAGAAAATTTTAATAGAGTATCACACTTTTCTTATAAGATCTTGTGGCTTTCATCAGTAAAAACAAGTCTATTGAGAAAACAAATCTAGCAGTGAGAGAAATTTGGTAGAAACCATGGAAATGGAAAACATGTCTTGCTCTATGGTGTTGGATATTGGGCATATCTTTCTTGATCTTGTATAGAAGACTGTAAATTTGCATTTAGCTTATACTACATTAACCATGAAATTTCCAACATTCAGGGTACACTTGCCATCACATTTGTAGAGAAAATTAGAACAGGGTATCACACTTTTCTTATTAGATCTAAATGCTCCTATATGAAAGCTATCTTGTGCCTCATAGTTTAAATTTGTGCAAGGAGGAGGAGTGTCAAGGAGCAATATAGAATAAGAAGAGGGAAGTCGAGATTGAGCAATGTATGAAGAATCTTGTTTGGGAGTTAAGACTTTCTGTCTTGAAACGATAGCTATCCATTGCTCTAATTTCTTATCTACAATTCACCTCTCATATAACTATCTTAGTTAGGGATTTACTCTCTCCATTTTAGGCACTTTATAAATAAGAATGTTTTTCCCCATCGCCAACTCTACCCTATTGCTTCTCAGCATAACACATTTCCATCCTTTCCTCCTTGAATTCACCTTCATGGTAACCAGATATCTTTCTCATATCTAATGAAACCCTATCGACTTTGCTAACTATCTTGAAACAATAGCTATCCATTGCTCTAATTTCTTATCTACAATTCACCTCTCATATAACTATCTTAGTTAGGGCTTTACTCTCTCCATTTCAGGCACTTTATAAATAATAATGTATTTCCCCATCACAAACTCTACCCTATTGCTTCTCAGCATAATACATTTCCATCCTTTCCTCCTTGACTTCTCCTTCATGGTTCCCAGATCTCTTTCTCCTATCTAGTGAAACCCTATCGACTCTGCTAAATACAAACTTCTACCCATAAACCAACTGCCTCTCCCAAGGGACCAATACCCCCTCTGATCTGCCCTTCCCCATCCCCTCCCTACATAGGTGTATCACACGTACACATTTATATAAGGGCTAGAGCTCACTTTACCTCCAATATTCCCACTAATAACGTTCACTTTTGTTGCCAATGCAAGAGTACCATCAATGTTGCTACATCACATCAAGGATTATGTTGTTCCCTTCATGGAACCATAACCCATGGTTTGAATGGGATTTGAGTCTCTAGAACTTATTGCCCCCAAGTTCCTCTAAACGGTCTAACTCTATACCAAAACATTGAGAACAAATAAACAATCTAACTCTATACCAAAACATTGAGAACACATAAACAATCTAACTCTATACCAAAACATTGAGAACACATAGATTGCACTTTGGTCTGTTGAAAAATCTATGGCTTCTCTTTAGACTCCACCTATTATTAGATTCACCCTTACTTATTCATTACTCATTGCTTGCTTCTTAAGCTTGTTGATTAAATATAGTTTAGACACATTAATAGTCACCTATGTGGACATAACGTAATAGATTCCACCATCATTTCTGAAATGGAAAACAAGTCAAAGGTTGTGGAAAAATTGTGAGCATGCATGTGTTATATAATGAATTATTAGTGGATTACTAAAAAAACATTTCCTATGATGTGAAATAGAAAAAAAGCTTCATGCATAACTAAATATTGTGAATTATTCATTTACGCTTTGAGGGAAGGTAAGGTGCACAAGAATGGATTCTTTGTTAGCTTAAAGAACATGGAAATTATTCCTATTTGTGTCCATTTTCTCTCTTTCTTTAATGAGTAGAAGTATTTAAAGAAATTAAGAATACTCTTGATTTTATTGTCACTTAAATTGAGAATACTCTTGATTTGATTGTTACTTTAATATTTTAAAGTTTCAATTTTCTTTGTAACATAAGTAGAAATTAAGATTTTGTATATGTTGAATTTGTGTACAATAAGTTTCCTTGCAATATTATATATTCATATGATTAATTGTTTTTATCCAATTTAAATTACTATCATGTGTCTTTAATGAATTGGCAACACCATTTCTTAATTATTATTTAGCTTGATTTTATAAAAATTAATTATATAATTTGATTTTTTAATTATTAATTTTATACTATATTCTGAATACGTAACTTACTTTATTTCAACGGGTAGCTTTTAATTTTAATAGCGATATTTTTTAATTTTATTTTTATTAGTTTATATTATTCTAAATTTTAAATTATTTTTCTTTTTTTAAATTAACTCACTTATTTTCATTAGCTAATTTTTACTTTATTTTATTATAATTATATTTTACACCTTTGCTTTTCATTTTCTATACCTCATTAGCTTTTAATTTTAATAGCCATATTTTTTAATTTTAATTTTTATTAGTTTTACATTATTCTAAAATTTTAATTTATTTTTCTTTTATTTTAATTAACTCACCTTATTTTCATTAGCTAATTTTTTAGCTTAATTTTTATAATTATATCTTTTACACATTGCTTTTCAATTTCTATACTCATCATTTTTAGATAATTACTCTCTCATCATTATTATTAGTTAGTCTTATCTTGTGAAGAAGAGTTTGCTTATAAAATATGACAGGACAAAAAAACAAAAAACTATTATTAATTAGGCCAAAAAAACTTTTCTTGGCTTTTTCAAATGGCATGTGTACACATTTGTCCCTGACGTCGGTGCACCACACATTTATGGTCACTAGTTCGTTACATTATCCTCGCTACTTTGTTTCTTCGTTTCTGATTACCACGCTGCTTCACGCACCACGTCGCCGTTTTCAGAGATCTTGTCGCATCGGAAATCTTAATCCTCTCTGTCGCATCTCAGAAATTTGTCCCGAATTTCGTTTGTCGAAATCCAACCAAAGGCCACGTGTGATTTCTGAAAATTACAGTAGACCACGTTGCTTTTTAATGTCATTTTCGATGGCAGTTTCTATTTTGGCAGTTCCTATTTCTACCTTTATAGCATTATAAATGCTATCTGACATGCGAGGGGAGTCGCTATCGTCCTCTGAGTGACAGCACGTGGAGAGAGAGTGAGCGTGGAGAGGGCACTCCATGGCTATTCCCCTCGCATGTCAGATAGCATTTATAATGCTATAGAGGT
>APFE030710343.1:41376-57174 GCA_000404065.3 Pinus taeda | reverse complement strand
TCGTATTGTTTTGTTTTGTTTGTTTGTTTTTTTTTTTTTCATATTCATGGATGTTTTTTTTTGTAAACGTGGCAATACTCTCTACATTTACTTTTTGCAAAAATTTACATTTAAATCCTCTGATCAATCACCTACCCAAAGGAAACCAGGTGACCATCGGTCAGCATTATATCCACTCCAAAATTTAAATAAGTTCATCAAAACCCACCTACTACTCGAAAGCTTATCCCTATTGTCTTTGCTAGCCATAACACAGATTCTTATCTTTCGCATTCAAACAAAAACATTCAAAGACCAAAGATAAATAAACTAGTCCTCATCAAAGGAAGCTATCTGTACTGTCGCCCTTACTTCCGGACTCGAAATCTTCCCTCCAGAATTCGGTGTCTTCACCCCTGGGCCTAGAAGCTCTCGTTCCTGGAACATTTCCAATTTTATCTTTGACAATGGCTGCTCAATCCGGCCCAAAGCTAGATTATTCCTATATGTTTGGATCTGAATTGTCGCCAGCTCTTTCATAATTTCCCCCCTTACTGGGTCTGGTTCCTTGTTTCTTTCCTGCTTGTTCAACACTTCCCCTTCCATATGTTCCTTGTGCAGAGTCATGGCGCGAGCTACAATGTGTTTCATTATTCAGTAATGTTACAGTGTCCTTTTAAAGAGAGATTGTTGGTCGTTTGACGTACTCGGGTCCTGTAGCATTCCTTCCCATTCATCCATAGGGAAGTCTCTGCATCTCAGGTTATTTCTCAGATCTCTTTCCCAGCTCCATATTTGGTCCCTAACCTCCTTCGGGTTTCCCTCCATGTAGGCATCGATGATTCTCGTCATCTGCTCTCCATCTAGTTTCCTTCCTTTTTTCTTCCCTGTGCCACTCGTTCCTTCTTCTTTTTTAACAGTCCTCTTGCTATGCCTGGGTGCAATGTCTCATTTCGTCTTCGCCTTAGCTCTCTTATCCTTTGAATACTCTGTCTGAGTAGCAGTTGCGCCCTTTTCGGAGGTTAGACCTATCACATAGTAAACACGAATGTCAGTTTTGGCCATTGAGGGTATATATTTAATCGAGGTATTTCTACCCCCCCTTCATGGTTCTACTCTTGCATTTTCTTTTTCTTTGGTGCAGTACTATAGCCTCTCTAATTCTTTTAGTTTCAGGGCCCCCTTTATATTTCCGGCTTGCGCTATGTATGCTAGAGTTCTTTTCCTGGGTCGAGTGCTCAGCCTCTCTCATAGGGTCACTCCTTTCTCTACTTGGGCTGCTTGCCCCTTTCCCAAGTTTGGTTTTCTCAGTTCTAGTGTCAATATCATGGATATCTTTAGTTTCACCTCTCCCTATGAGGTGCTCCTCCTTCCTCCCTAGTTTTTTTTAGGCTTTCCTTTCCCTCCTAGCGGGGTTCAACTCAACAGGTTGAGTCTCTGGGCTGAAATTGCCCAAAACATCAATTCAGCTGCAGGGGTCTTGGATGATTAGGTCCTTCATGTCCTTTCTCTCCCTCACATTACTCTTGTGCTCACCCTTCTTCCCGACCATAGCCCCCAAGGATTCTTCCCTGTCCTGATCTTCCTTATCTCTAAACTTTCTGTTGTGTTTCTGATGATCATCCCTATCTATCTCCAGGCCTACTCTATAATTCAAACTGATTATTTTTTTGTAGGATGGGGTGGGAAATTTTACATACCCGTCTACCTTTCTTCCCTGCTCTGTCTCCTTCAGCTCTCGTTTGTTGTCTGTGCATTCTCTCTCGCCACCTTCTTTCGCGTCCGCATGAAAAATGCATGTCTTTCCTCAGGCTCTATCCCTTTATCAATCTCCTGTCGTAATTCTACCGCCAGCTGTCCTCCCTTCCTTCCTTCTTTGGCCCGCCTTCCTTCCCACTTTCCTTGGGATGCTACCATCTGTCTTGTACACCGTTCTTCATTTATTTCTTTCCTCTCCTGACTGCTCTTGTCGTCTGTTCGCTGACTCCGCACTACTATTTGGCATTGACGTGCTGCCCCTTCTCGATCCTGATGTCCTGCCCTCCCTTCTTCCACACCTTTCAATTTCTGCCCCCGCTCTCCTTGGGTCTTTCCTTCCTTTGCCCCCCTCTATCATCCAATTCATCTTCATCCTTTCATCTATCCTTTGTTGTTCTACGATTGATTTGTTCTGTCCTGCCTGCACTTGCCCTTGTCCTTCTTCCCTCCCATCGACATCAACCAAATTCTCTAGATGCTTGTTGTGCCACCTATCTTCTTCGATTGCCTGAATCATTTGTATCATTTCCTCTTTCTGGTTAAGCTCTTTCCCTCTTACTTCTAACTGTTGCTCTCTATTTCAGCATCCCCAGTTCGTGAGGAGGTCTGCCGGGGCATTTCCTTTCCTCTTCACATGGGATGGTATGGTGTATGCAATCTTCTATAGTTGTTGTCATAATTCCATTATTACCCATGCCATCCTCCATCTTTTGCTCAAATTTTTGGTTGTTGCTCCATGCTGGAGTTGTTTAATTGTTTCTATTATCAGCATTGGGTCGCCTTCTATCTACAGACTTCGGTACCCTTCCCTTATCGCTATCTCTAGTCCCCTGTTTAGCGCGTGCTATTCTGCTTCATTGTTAGTGGCGATGCCACAGTCCATTGCATAGGCCCGTTTAATCTTCCCTTCCTTGTCTCTAAATATCCCTCCTATGTCAGCCTCCCCTAGGTTGCCTTTTGCCGCGCCATCAAATTTTAGCTTAATGAACCCTGTGGTGGGTTCCTATATCTTTCTTCGGCTCTTGCCTTGCCTACGTCATGTTCCTTCCTTGTCCTATTTGTGTTTTTTACTTTGAAATCCAGTAGGTTCATAATGCAGGTCTCTGTTCCCTCCATCTTCTAGTCTTCCTCTTTCCAAATTTCCAAAATTATTGTTTCTCTTATGTTTTTCATGGTTTGGCTCCATATTTCCCCTTTGGCTTTTTTATCTTCACTGAATATCACCCTGTTTTGTGCCTTCCAAATGTTCCATAGGAGGAAACCAATTGAAAGATTCCAGGCGTGGTTCAGGATTGTGTTGTGGTACGGCTTACTGCTCCACTTATATTTGTTGTTTTTATGCTCCCTATGTTCCTATCAGTAATCTCGAATAGTTGGTGGTGGTTTTGCCACAGGTTGTTGCTTACACCGCAGGAGTTTGCAACATGCTCCATGATTTCTTCTTGGTTTTGGCACAATGCGCAATGCGATGGTCCATGCATCCCCTTCCTTCTCAATTGTTCCCAAGTTAAGGTGTGCCCATGCAACATAGTTCAGGTAAAAAACGCCACTTTTGGCCAAGTTTTTAACTGCCATATTCTTTTCCATTTCTTTATATCTGAGCTTCCAACTCCTTCTATCTTTATATGGTAACCTTCTGAGATAGTAAACATGTCCTTTATGCGTTTGACCCATCTTATTATATATGATCCTTCTTTAACTGCAATTTTCCTTTATTCCAATTCTTTTTGGTAAATTATCCATTGATCGGTTTCTGGTACTTCGGTCCAGTCACTCTTCATCTTCCATTTTCTCCAGTAACCATTTTGTTCCAATACCCAGTAGTTTCTTACTGCATCTTCTACCATTTGGGTAGTGTACTGTTGGATTTTTTGGATTTGAGGTTCCTGATTCAGGATCCCTCTCTGTTGCCATGCCTCTTTCCAGAAGTATGCTTTGTCTCCCTCTTGAATTTCCCAAAAACTATGGTCTCTTATTAAGGCTTTGTTCAGGCTTGCCAGGTTCCAAATTGCTAAGCCTTTATTTTCTGATAGTGTTCAGAGTTTTCCTTTGGGAGTCCTTGCTATCTCATATTTCTTTTCCCATAGTAGTTTCCATAGGTCATCCTCTCCTTGAACCCATCTCCCCCATAATTTTGCCCCCATGACTTGGTTTAATATGTAGGGGTCTCTTAGCCCTAGGCCCTCCTCTGTGGCAGATTTTCTTAACCAAGTCCATGAAAGTAAAGCCTAGTTTTTTGTTTTGTTTGACCCTTGCCACAGAATATTTTTGAATATTTGCACCATTTTCTGGCATATGGTTTTAGGGATCGCTTGACTAGCCATCTGGTATATTAGCATAGCTTGAAGGACATAATTCAATAGTATAAGGAGGCTCGGGGTATTGAGAATTCTAAACATCCAATTGTCCATTCTTTTTTTAATTTTCCCTATCAATCCTTTCCAATTCACAATTCTGTTCTGTTGATCACTCAATTGTACTCCTAGGTATTTAGTTGGAAACTGTCCAATTCTAAACCCCATTGTTCTGGCTAGGAAGGCTTGGGCCACCCTTGGGGTATTAAAGAAGAATATTTCGATTTTCTCCTTATTTATCTCTGTTCCTGATGCTTTTGTGAATTCTGTAAGGATTTCTCCTATTTTTTTTGCTTCCTTGAGATTTGCTTGAATATACATCATTACATCATCCACAAATTGTTGATGTGTAATGGTTAGTTTCCCCCCCCATAATCTCAGACCTTTGAATTCCCCTCTGCTTACTCTTGCATTGATTAATCTACCTAAGCCATCCGTTGCTAAAATAAATAGGAACGGTGAAAGTGGATCTCCTTGTCTTAGACTGCAGGATGGTTTAAAGGTGTCTGTTGGGGTTCTGTTTAATAGGATTGACATGCTTGGAGTGGATATCGTTGACATTATCCATGTTATCCATCTATCGTCAAACCCATAGGCTTGTAGGATTCTTTGAAGATATTTCCAGCTGAGTTTATCATAGGCTTTTGATAAGTCAAGTTTAATCATCATTCCTTTATTGCTCGTCTTCTTTAAAGAAAGAATCGCCTCTTGAGCGACGACAATCCCATCCACTATTTGTCTTCCTTTCACAAACCCTATTTTTTCTTTTGTTATCAATCCTGGGAGTAGATGTATTAATCTTTTACCATTATGGTAGCTAGAATTTTATAGATTACACTGCATAGAGCTATTGGTCTGAAGCCATGAGGTTCTTCAGGCTTTTCTACCTTTGGCATTAATACAAGAAAGGTTGCATTCCATGTTGGGTGCATTCTTTTGTTGCATCTTGATTCTTCTACTGCGTTTACGATGTCTTTTTTCATAAATCTCCAATTTGCTTGAAAGAACTCTGTTGTAAATCATCCGGGTCGGGGGCTTTGTTTTTAGCCATTGTCTTTACTACGTCCTCTACCTCTTTCTCAATGATTACCCTTAGGAGAGCCATGTTTTGTTCTCTGCTTACCTTTTTTGGGATGTATTGACTTATCTTTGCTATCTCCTCTTCTCTGTTACTTTGCGGCTCTGTCAGTATGCCTTTGAAATGTTGGATTAGGATATTTTCCATTTCCTCTTTTTGGGTTACCCTGTTACCTTGGTTGTTTTTTAGGGAGAAAATTCTATTCTGCTACCTATGTTGCTGCATCACTCTGTGGAAGAATTTTTTGTTCCTTTCCCCCTCTTTGAACCACTGTACTCTTGAATTTTATCTCCATAGAATTTCCTCTTGTTTTCTTCTTTCCTCCAATCTGGTTAGCACCCCTCCTTCTTCCTGTGCGAGCTCCTCTATTTTCCCTTCTTATATTATTTTATGTTGTATCCTTTTCATTTCTATTTGGATTTGTTATTGGTCTTTTTGTATGTTGCCAAATTCTTCTCTGTTCCAAGTCTTAATTTTGCTTTTTAACTCCTTAAGTCTCAATTGGAGCGTGTGCATCTTATTCTTGCCTTGTATTTCCTCTTCACTGTTCTGCCACTAGTTTTCCATTTTTTCTATGAGGGTTGGGTCTCTTAGCCAGAAGGCTTCAAACCTGAATGGTTTGTGCTAGTTTTGTTTATTCATAGCAATTTCAAGTTTTATTGGCTAGTGGTCTGATCCTTGGCATGGTAGGGTAGTTGCTTCATAGAATATATCTTTCCCAAGAAAGTGTTCTGTCACTAAGAACCTAGCCAATCTGGAGGCTATCTGCCTGCTACCTCCTCTTCTATTATTCCAGGTATATTTTCCATTGATAGTGTTTATGTTAATCAATTGTAGGGCTGTCTGGGTTTCCCTAAATCTCTCCATATCTGCATCCTCCCATTGCAGTCCACCTTTCTTTTCCGTTGTGGTGGTGATCATATTAAAATCTCCTGCTATCACCCACAGTTTTGCTGTGTGCAGGTTATCCAGTTGATGCAACTGTGTTAGGAAGGCCTCTCTTTCCATTGGTATGTGAGGCCCATAAACTGTTGATACTAGGAACCATTCTTTATGTCCTATCATTCTGAATCTCCCTGAGAGAATCCTCTTCATTCCTATCCATAAGTCAACCATGACTTCTGCTGGATTCCACAAGATTGCAATACTCCCTACACTCCCTTTTGAATCCAATGGCATGCTTTCATAAGTGGGCTTGATTTTTTTTAGAATTTCCTCCATTTCCCCCCTCATTATTTTTGTTTCTTGAAGCAACATAATTTGGGGTTTTTCTTTTTTGATCCTTTCTATGAGGTACCTTTGCTTACCCTTGCTGTTAAGCCCTCTTATATTCCATGATGTGATAATCATTGGGAAGGTTGGGTAGTTTGTTGGAAGACCACTGAGAGCGGCACTACTCTTCCTGTATTAATTAACATTTCTCCCATTACTTGAATTGATTCATGTAGGTTCTTTCTTCCTCGTTTTTTCCCCCCTTTCCCTTTGCTTTATTATTCCTGGCTATTGTCATGTTGTATTCCTAACTGCTCATTCATCCCTGTAGCTCCTTGCTCTTTTTTTTCTTTGTATATTTGAAATATTTCCTTGTATAATTTTTTATCCTCTTCTGGGATAAACCTCTCATCTAGGTTTCGCCACTTATCCAATAGTTTCCTCAGAATTTCCTCTTCTATTGTTGGGTTTTCCCCTTTATTTATGTCTATTTCCATTACTTCATCCTCCTGGTTTTCCTCCTTTTCTTTTCTCCCCTTTTCTCTGTTTCTCCTTTAGCGTTCTGCTTGTTGCTATTGGCATCCTGATTTGTTCTACCTTCGTTTTTTGGTTCCTCTTGGTAGTCCATACCTCGGGTTTCTTCGTCTTCTTCTTCTGTCTGCAGTATTTCAAACTTGTTTGTCTCTTTTGCTCTGGTTGGTTGTTTTTTTCTACCTTCCTTAGGGGTTTCCTTGGTAGGTCGTTTCTTGGGTTTGATTTCTTGAAACCCCTCATTGTCTTCTATGGTTTTCAGTTGTTGCTTACTCTTTCTTTCCTCTTCCTCTGCATTTAATGGTCATTCCTTGAAGAGGTGTCCATATTCATGACATTTTATGCATCTAAAAGGTATGTGTTCGTAATCCAAAGCCTGCTGCCAAACATCTTCGTGATATTCTAGTTCTACTACGCCTGGTATAGGGTTTGCAATGTTCATATAAACACATATTCTTGCATACAAGTTATATCTTCCTCTTTTAGTTGATTCTGCTATCTTTATAAAGCTACCTATGGTGTTCCCTATTCCTTCCAATATTTTTGGGTCCCAGAAATCCATAGGTAGTCCAAACAATCTGACCCATACAGGTGCTGCTAGGAATTTCTCCTTATCCAGATTATAGCATTCCTCCCAATACCGCATAAATAGACCTATATTGTTATGGAAATATGGGCCATTTTCAAAAACTTTTTCTTTGTCTTGCAGGTTTGAGAAGATTACCATAAAGAATCCTAGTGTGTCTAGCTTCAGTTCGATGTGGCCACGTGGATGCCATTTCTGTTGGATCCATCTTGTCAGTTCTTTCTCCGACGGCCAGACGCCAATGAACTTTCATATCATTGCATGGTATTTCATGCAAATTCTATACCTTTCAAGTTTTTTCATTAGGATAACAAACCTCGGTTTTTCCGCTGCGCATGGCAGACATTTACCTTTACTCCCTGCCTGACATCGTGCTCCCAACAATGGTCTCAGTGTCCTTTGTTCATCCTCCGCTTTACTATTACTTGTTCCTTCTCCCGCTGTTGCGTCTCTGTAGGAGGGGATCTCTCCCCTCCTAGTCCCCTCTGCCATTTCTAAGCCGCTTGTCCTCTTCTTTCCGTGCATGTCTGCTTGTTTTTGAGGTGTTCCATGCTGCCTACCTCATGGCTGCAAGGTCATTAGGGTTGTAAAGCTCCAATAATCCCTCATCCCTTTTACAATAATTCCATATTCATGGATGTTATAAATACATTTATGATCAACTTTTTTTTTAAATATAAAATACAATTTACTTTTATTTTATTTTATTTTAAATATATGACAATATTTGTTTATAATAAAATCTATACAAAATTACGTGTCAAAGTTTTTCTATATAGTCGAAAAAATATATACAAGCTAGTTTTTTTATTTTATTAGTCCTTGCCCTCCTGGCTAGGGACTATAGTAATTGAATTTTCCTGGCTTAATTATTAGTCCCTTCTTCCAAATGGAAATCAACCAACTTAATCCAAAGTTTCAACCCTTTATTTTATTGATAATTTTTTATCGAAATATTAAATAAGTACAACAAATTCGTTTAACCAGTAAGAATTTTGGAGGTCTTATTTGGCCTCTTCCCGAGGCATCTCCTACATGATACTTGTTCATAAATTGGTTAAAAGATATATTTCTTCAATAACTTCCACCAACGAAGTAATGCTAGCATTAATTTTAACAATTACTTCGTAACATCAAATGGTATGCATCATCTACGTCAATCTCAGGGAGGTGACTTGGTTTCTGATATGGAACAATGTTGCGGTGTCTAGAGCAGGTTTCCTCCTGCCATCCCCTTAGTCCGACAACATAGCTTAGAGCAAGTTGCCACCTGCCATCCCCATAGTCCAACAACATAGATTGTGCAAAACCCTAACTCAGATTGTACTCTTTTGTGCTCCAAGTGGAACTATTTTAGCTGGATTTTCTTCCTAAAAATTAAATAGACATGGTTGAATGCAGGTTAAGGCTCTCGTATCTATCTCCTTCTAACAAAAAATATGGTTAATGAGGTCCCCTCCTTCGTCAGGCTCTTACCAATAAGAGGCTTAACTATAGGGTCTTTCGAACTGTCGAACTGTATCAAGTAATAGAGCCATGTCTGAACTTGTTGAACTGGAAGGTCTTCTCTTGTCGCTTACTTCTTGCTCAACTTGCTGAACTAGAAGGTCTCCTTTTGCTGCTTACTTCTTGCTCGACCTGCTTGCGACTTCCTTTCATGGTTTTTCAATGGAAGCTCTTGCCAACCACGTCGTGAAATAGTGAAGCACTACTTACCGATCCATCTATAGTCATATATGATTGGTATAAGCATTCAATTGTTGTGAAAAAATGATAGAGACTATAGGTACTATTGTAAAATATTACAATATATTTTGTTATTTCATACTCTTGAAATATGGACAAAAGAACATTGTAATTACTTGGTTGCATTTTAACTCCATTGCTACGCTTGTAGACTATGCTCCACCCGCTTCAAGTTGCTCATGGGTATGAGGTTTTGAAATGTTTAGTGGGCCAAGGCTTCTTCCATTTTGGGAGCTGAGAATTAATGTGGAATATTTACTCAGGTGGACAAGAGGGGAGTTGAGAATTAATGCAGAAAATTTGCTCAGTTGGATAAAAGGCCAACATCCAGAATCTGTTGTGCATTACATACGTGCCTGCATCGTATCTAATAAGTTTATGAAGCGTATCAATTTCTGCATTTATATGGAGCTTATCAATTTATGCATTTCTATGACTAGAGCCTTGGCATAAGAATAAACTGTTGTTTATGGGTTTTTCCTTTTAGGAGTTCGACAACAACTAGGGATTCAGTTTCAATTGACCACACAAATGGTGTTGAAAGGGAAACATACAAGGAGTCTGTGTCGATTTCTGCTTTGCTTTATAGGCTTGTTTGGTGCTTGTTCATTAGGTCCAAGACCCTCTTCCATTCCTTGCTTTCTTATTATTCCTGTTATTGGGGCTAGGAACCACTTGAGTTTCTACTTAGAATTTCCCACTTGAGTTGCTACTCAGACTAAGATAATCTACTTGATTGCTTGGCTCCAAGGATTCAGATAAATTACTCAATTCAGATTGTCCTAGCAGTAGGTTCCAATGCTTCTTGACCACGTTCAACATAGGTCCAAAAAAAGGAAGGACCAACCACTAAACGACATGAGAACTACCCTGTTAAAATAAGAAATAGATAGGGGCACGCACATGGGCCACAAAGGACCAACCACTAGCCGACATGAGAAGTACCCTATTAGAATAGGCAACAAATAGGGGCATGCACACAGGCCACAAATGTAGAGGAATATATAAGGATAACATCAAAAATGGAAACTATCCTAAGTTCCTAGCTTATGACAAGAGTAAATGATCGAAATTCACCAAGCACGTTTTCACTGACATGCTTAAATTCTTGATATATATGCTTAAGGGAAAAATCTCTACATCTATTCAATTTTCTCTTTTTGTTTTTTTAGTAAACCTTTAGAGTTCAAGGCTGCTTAGGTGGCTAACCTATTCTTCAAAGAGGTATTCAAGACCTGGTGGTTATAAGGTCAACCTATGCCTTGTGAATCTACATGATTCTTTACTACCTTTAAAGCACCCATGGGAACGAATCCAATCTCTTTATATGTGAGAGAGTCGAGGGATTACATGTTGGGAGTTGTTTTCGAGTAGAAGAGCCCTTTCTTACTTCAGTTGACTCCTTTGCAACAAGAAATGCCTTCTTTAGGCGGGTCATTGGGGTTGCTTAGAGCGAAGCTGACCATGGCAATGCAGCCCACAAATAGCTTTGTTAGTGTTGTTGAAACTGATCCCTCATGATGAAAATGATGGAACTTAAGGGCATTTGATGGAACTCGAAGGGCATTTGACAAGTCATGTAAGCAACCAGTAGTATATGTGCATGAGTCGTTTAAGAAGTAATTTTACATGGCATGAGGAAACATGCGTTAAGCTACCTGACACTTTATTTATAAACCTCTGTGGTTACTTATTCACGCGATATTTGCCGCATGTGGCTCCCATAACCATCACCTGCTAGTAGGGTTGGCAACACATTGCAATGAAGGGTTGAGGAGAACAAATAAATATGGTTGTGGTCTGCGAAGCTCGGTCCTGTACAATTTTAATCCTTTCAAGTTAGCACTTAACCAAAAGAAATAAGCTTGTTGGTGTTATGCGAAATTTTCAATTCAAAAACTAAATCTTTTTCATTCTTGCTATCGTCTCATATCCCCTAATTAAGGTGAAGGCCTCGAAAACATCCTTGCTATCATGTCATATTTAGCAGCAATGCATGGATTGTGCCAAGTGTTCTATCATTTTGTTGGCTTCTATGTTAATCATTTAAAAAAATAATAATACAGCCTTATATTTTGCACTTTTATATTTTGTATGCATTACACTGTTATATTTTACACGCATTACAGGTGTAACTTTTAAATTGGAAAGTGTTGGCATGTAGCTTCATGTACCACTATAGCTTCATGTTTAGTTCAAATAGCATAGGGTCTATATTCTTGGGATTCTATTACTCAGAATTCGTCATCAAGATGGATTTCCCTGTAATGGTAAACGACTATGGCTAATTTGTTTTGCTGGTAAATTGTGGTAACTGGTTAAGACGTTGTTTTTTGGGTAAAAATAGTTGCATTACTACCCCTTTACACAAAGCAGCTTTGTTTTTTGGTAAAATTGGTTGCATTATTGACCCTTTACACAAACCCTGAATTGTGTGAGATTTTTTTTAGTCTTTTTTAAATCCTTGTTCACTGTCTGGCCTCTAAATGTAGAGCTTTTATATATAGTTACACGTAGATACTGTTGAGATCTCTCTAACTCTCTAACTAGATTAAAATCAACTTCTCCTTGCATGCTTCCCAACAAATACTGAATTTTCCCCAAAGGGTTTCTTGTGTTACAATTAATTATGGTGGAGTTACACTTACGAGAATTCACTATTTTTTTAGCAGAGTCCCATTGATTTTGAATAACTAGAGGAATGATGGAAATATAATAGAAGAATTGGAATTATTGCACCTGTATATGTTTACCTTTCTGCAAAATTGTTGACTTTACTGTGACTGTTAGGTTCCCTTCTCTTATGGGATGGGTTTTCTTTTCTCAATTGAGTTTCAATCTCACAAAACTGTTTTTTTTCCAATGTTCATTGAGTTTCCTTATCATTTTGAGTATGCATGTGGACAACAAACACAAAATATAATATTTGCTAATTGCTAGATAACTATGATGTTATCATAAATTACGTAATGAAAAAACTTTCCCTCCATATTCTTATCATTTTGAGTATGCATGTGAACAACAAACACATAATATGATATTTACTAATTACTAGATAACTATGATGTTATCATAAATTACGTGATGAAATAACTTTCCCTCCTCGTTCCAATTATACATTTATTCTTCTTTATTTGCTGGAAATTACTCTAAAACTTTTACTTTCACAAATGACATCAACTTGGTATTGAACCAAATTCACTTCTCATTAAATAATAAATTGAACAACATTTTCTCCACCAATTTACATCAAAACCAGGAAAGACACACCCTAGGGTCTAGTCATCGTGGACAATAGAATAAGCTTCCAGAAAATTAAGACCGAGATAAAACAAGAGAAATATTGCTGATAGCATGACTAGCAATGAAAGGAGAAATATATTGCTTCTACCATGAGACAAGAGGAATCTCCTGACCCTAGTCTACATGGTGCTCAGGTTCATCCTTTTCAATCAAAATTGTTTTACATCTATGTTAAGTATGTTGAAATTATTACACGTTTATGGTTATGTTGTTATTATTTTTTTTCTCATAAAAAACTTCATCTATGATTCCTTTTCCAATACATTTTGAGTTACAAAAGAAGGGTTTAATAAACTTATTCATGCAATCATTTTCTGTCCTTTTCACCATTACTCTGTGTGGCTTGTTGGTTCAGACTGGCTCACCACAATCAATCTTGAGGCCTTTTCACCACTACTCTGTGTGAGTTATTGACCCGGAATGGCTCACCGTAATCAATCGTGAGGCCCGTGGGTGCCCTTTTTGGCAACCCTCCCAGCCCATAGATGGATCATTTGATCTAGCTTTTGTTGTGGTAGTTGAAAGTTCACAATAGCACTGTTTTTGGTAGTCGCAAGCACTTTTGTCCCACCCAAGTCACTTCAGAGGTTCATTTCAAAGGTTTATCACAAGGTAAAGATAATTCTCCCCAGTAAACTCCCATTGATATGATCGTTTGAGTCTGAAGATGTCTGCAACATGTATAAAAGAGCATAATAATTGGGTAATTTATAGGCCGCGTACCTCTGGAGGCCATGATTAAGGCTTCAGTTATGGACATATGGGAGCCATAGTTAGCAGTTCCTCAAAACCTGAGACCTAACTAAAAGATTTTTCCTCTTTCCTTCCTTGAGGAATTACACTATTTTTCCATTTGCTTCCTGAAGACCATGGGTCTACTAGACTTCCCTCATTCATTTCAACTTCATACTCCACCATTCATTGGAAGGTAAATATTATGAAATCTATGGCACACTCTCAAGGCCAGGAATGTGTTGCCAAACATATCAGTCGTTCAAAAACTGAACTTATGCCCTATTTCCCGTCCACCCACGAACCAAGAATGACACATAAATACCTACATGTCGGATCCATGTAATCTAGTTGTAATGGTTGAATGGTTGAGTAATCTAGGAAATACACCATAGCACATTAGATGACTTGAAGGCCCTTCAGAGAGGAATCTATGCATATTCCCTCATGAGGCAACTCCTCATCTTGGGTAATGCACTTGCTATACATTTCTTCCTGCCCTTGCCCAGGGACTTGCTGCCTAATAGCTCTCTTTGTTTAAACTCTAAAGGAACCAATGCCATCTTTTCCATGTTATTTAATTTTGAAAGCAAATTCATATATATAATATATATATATATATATATATATATATTATATAATATATATTAACATATTTAAATTTTTTGAAAATATAATTCTTTTTTATTATTTATTTATTTATAGAATTATCACTTTATATATATATAAATAATTCTTTCAAGACAATGAATTTCATTTGAACCTTTTTTTTATCAAAACCTAATTGCACTCAGTGCGGTATTCCTTCTCATATGTCATTTTAAAAATTGTTGGCCACGTGTTTAGTTTTATGTCATTTCCAAGAACATTATGTCATGCACTTGTTCCAAAGATTGGAAGAAGATCGAATTGATGGCTTCAAGATTAAGATGACCAACAATGGACATATGTTGGACTTCAAGTTGGGCAATTCATTGGCAAATTTTTTCCATCCATAAATCCTGTTGAGTAGTTATTAACATGTATGTTGATTTGCGTTATCTTGTTAAGTAGAAATTGTCATGCAGATTTCTCTTAGTAGGGTTTGGTTTCCCTCGGGTTACTTGATAAACTGGGTTGTGAAGATTGGGTCAAATCTTGTTGAGTAAAACAATTGCACAACCATTTAGATCAGAGTTGCAGAATAGGATGTACGAAAGATTTCTTTCAAAACGAAGAAAGGACTCTATGAATGGATGGTTATGCCTTTTGGCTTAACTAACGCTCCAACTACATTCATGTGAGTCATGAATGATGTATTTAGACCATTCATTGATGATTTTGTAATAGTCTATTTAGATGATATTCTTGTTTTCAGTAGAACATGGGATGAACATGTCAAGCATGTAAAGTAGATTTTAGATGTTTTGAAAAGAGAAAATGTCTATGTAAAATTGTCAAAATGTGAATTTGGCAGAACATCTTCGAATTATTTGGGTTATACTGTAGGGGGTGGTAAATTGAAGATAGATCCCTCTAAGGTCGAAGTCATTGTAAATTTCCCTAAGCCCAATACTGCTACAGACGTTAGAAGTTTCTTAGGGGTAGCACAATATTGGAGAAAGTTTTTTGCTAACTTTTCATTGATTGCAGTTCCTTTACATGCTTTGACAAGTGTGAAACAGGTGTTTCAGTGGGGAGGAAAATAGCAGAAAGCCTTCGACGCATTGAAAGAAAGCATTAGTACAGTGCCAGTACTAGCACTTCTAGATCTTCAACATCCATTTGAGATCGAGACAGATGCAAGTGAATATGCCATGAGGGCAGTGTTGATGTAGAATGAAAATCCTATATGCTTTCATTCTGATACATTCACATCAGCAGTAGTTAACTATCCTACATATGTTAAAGAATTATATGCATTAGTTCAGAGTGTTAAAAAGTGGAAACATTACATAATGGGTAAAGAAACAATCATACACACAATCATCAACCACTACAATACTTACACTCACAAACTAAATTGCAACAATCAAGACATTACAGGTGGATGGGTTTCCTACAACAATTTCATCTTGTTATCGGATATAAGAAGGGTATACATAATAAGGTTGCAGATATGTTATCAAGACCAATTATAAATGCATCCACAATACTTAAGCATAATTCGGTAAATCATGAAAGTTACATAGAACAATATGCTCAAGACACGGATTTTAAGGATGTATATGCAACTTTAAGTCATGGCAAGCAGGTAGAAGAATTGGATTATTACACAAAGGAAAAACTCTTATATCATTTTGGAAAGTTATGCATTCCACAAACTGAAAGAGTTAACATAATTCAAGAAGCACATACTTTTGTCATATCAGGTCATTTTGGAGTAAGTAAAACATTTGCACAATTGAAATTATTTTTTAGCAAGAAGATTTATTGTAGAGGTCACAAGAAGAAGTAGCATAAATAAAGAAAGACCTCGATCACAAATCAAGAGATTCTACAAGGATAATTAAAGTGTTGAGAAAAATAATGAGAGGGGG
>APFE030710343.1:0-22552 GCA_000404065.3 Pinus taeda | reverse complement strand
TATCAGATCATAATACCAAAAACCAGACCCAGAACACAGCAAGGATAAACATGGACAGCTAATTTGATTTCAAGAGAAGTACGCAGCTTCACCCATGTAATGCCTGCGTACAAGTACGCACTGTTCTTCTGTGGCGCCACTGACCTCCGCCCCTGCGCCTTCTGTGGCGTCTCTAGACTGCGCCTTCTGTGGCGCCTCTGCATTGCACCTTCTATGGCACCTTTGTGCTGCGCCTTCTGTGGCGCCTCTGTGGCGTCTCCGCACTGCGCCTTCTGTGGCACCTCTGTGGCGTCTCCGCACTTCGCCTTCTGTGGCGCCTCTGCACTGCGCCTTCTGTGGCGCCTCCGCACTGCGCCTTCGGTGGCGCCTCTGTGGCGTCTCCTGTGGCGCCTCCGCACTGCACCTTCTATGGCGCCTCTGTGGCGTCTCCTGTGGCGCCTCCGCACTACGCCTTCTGTGGCGCCTCGCACCTCCGCAGTTGCGCCTTCTGTGGCGTCGCGTACCTCCACAGCTGCGCCTTCTGTGGCACCGCGTACCTCTTATTTTCTTCAATATTTGATAGCTGATCATCAATCTCTGCTGCTGACTTGAAGTACTGTGATCTATCACCTGAATGGGTTGCCATCAAGGACAACACTTTAGCCATAATGCCAACAAAGAAGAAGCTAATCAGAAATATAGTCAAGGGAAATCAAACTTGAGCTTTCACCTCCTTTGTCAAGATGCTTCAAAAAGACTAAGACTATTTCAATCCATCACCCTCATCCATTTCCAACATTCGCCCATTATTCCCAATATTTTTCCATTCATTTTCCTCATTGCCCCATAGATACTATAGGAAAGTTCTATGTTTCTATAGGATATTCCAAAATTGTGAAAAAAAAATACATGGGATAAATTATTTTGACCATATCTCAAAAATTATGTATCCATTGGCTGAGTTGTTTTATGAGGAGATGCAAAAGGATGATGGTAACATCCTTGAAAATTTCAACAAATTCTAGTGCATATTTTCAAGAAATTGAACGCCATCACATACAACCATTTTTCATTTTTCTAAAGATTTGTGCATCCATTGGCCAAGATGTTTTATGAGGAGATGCATAAGGATGATGGAAATGTGATCAAAAAATTTCAAGTGAACCCAATCCACCATTTGAGAGTTATGGGTTAAACAAGTCTGCTACAAGATTGTCCCATAACTGCTACAGGATTGACACGGAGTGCTACAGGATTGTTCCTGATTTGCTATAGGATTGTGATCAGTACAAAAATAAGGGAATATTCTTTTGTTTTCCACTTAGCAACAAGGTAGGGGGTTCACCATAGCTTCATCATTCATTTTCCACACCACCTGAGATTTTCTCCACCCTTAGTCCCACTTCTGTTCATAAAAAAACTCCTTTTCACCCCTTCTTCCACCTCTTCCACCACAAAAGGCCTTTTACTATTATCATCAGTTTATTCATTAATTATTAATGTTTTTGAAGCAACACCTGGAGGATGTTTTGATCCTAGAAGGTTCTATGTGACTGCTACATGAAGATACACAATCTTGTAGCAGTCTACACAAACCCTACAAGACCATAGCTATAGCACTAGATCGAAAAGACAATCATAATGGAAGCAATGAAGGACTACAACTCTAATCTTGAGCTACTACAAATCAAAGGTTTATTCAAAATCAACAACATCTTATCCACAATGGTAATTTCCTCCTAAACAATCTGCATTATTAAGCCTCAATTAGAAAGGAACATTTAAAAAATAAAATTAGCAAACAAATAAATGGAGGAAGGGAAACAAGAAGATGACATCTCAGCAGATATTCAAAGCAACCTCACCCTTCTTCAAAAATTCCATGCAAGCATCAATTGTTCAATCATCAACTACAACACTCACATCAGGAGCATCTCAACAGCAGTATTTTAGCCATCTAAACCAGAGATGTGAAGCAACAAAAACGACCACAAAAAGACCTATAAGACCTCCAAAAACATGACTACCAGTGTTAGGAACTCCAACATATTATAGATGCAACTTTAGGATCATCAAATGCATCCTCCACATCTACAACAACATCATGAACAAAAAAACACCCATGGTAAGGCACATGTATACAACTCTTTAACCTCACCCTTCAAACCTATTCTAGCTTGAGAAAATATTAAATCTGTGAGAAGGAAAGGTATTTTATAGCCAAAATTAATAGCATGAAGCCTCAACCTTATCTAACAAGTGACCTAACATTTATCGAAAGGACACCAACACATATGGGAGATAAATGAGACAAAAGTGAAAAAAGACTTTAAAAAGTGGGATGTTATCATGGGGTACAAAAAGTAGGTGGGGGCTATCTCAGCTAACTCAAAGCACTCCCAGTTTATTTTGCATCTAATATCATTAAGCGAAAAAAGAGAAAATATATAGGTGGCACTAGCTCAACTAACTCAAATCACTCCAAGTTTATTTTGCATGCAATATCATTAAGGAAAAAAATAGGAAAAATATAGGTGGGTCCAACTCACTTAACTCAATTTTTTGTATGAAATGTTACTTAAAAAAACATAGAGAGAGAATAATATTTAACAAATATGAAAATTAAAATTAAAATGCGAGACGCACCACCTCTTGGCATGCAAAATGGATGATATAGGATCCTACAAACACTGTTATAGGATATAGACAAGCTGCTACAGGAAAGTTATAGGCTGCTAAAGGAGATAGAAAAATTGTTACAGGAAGACAATTTTTTTTGCCCAGAATAAACACCAAATATTGAATGACCTGATAAGAAAGGGAATATTCAAGGGAAACATAAGTCAAAAATTATTTCCACTTACATTTGACAAAAGTTTTCAAAATATATCATTTATCAAAGGGAAATTTTTTGCATTATACATTTTGAATTCAAATAGTGCAATAATTGGGTAGTCTGATTGTTCCTTTTCGTGTGACAACTGGTCAAAAGTTGCATGATCTAATTGGTTAACCTTCCCATCCTTTCCTCTCCTTGAAAAAAACTATGCGTCTTTCATTTGCTACAAGATTATTTGTTTTCATATAAAACCATGCTACAATGATGAAAGGATGATGTGAAAAGGGTATCTAGTCTCTTTAAGTTGGATTCAAAGGATTAGGGGACATTGTAAAGTGATGAAAAGCAAAAAAATAGGCTTAAGAGGCAATTATGGTTGAGCTCTGATCAATTCTATGAAGTGCTATAGGATACTACAAGAAACCCTGCATTGCTACATGATTGCATTCGAGAGTTATTTAAGGGTTCTAAAAGTGGCTTCAAGGTGGGAGAAGGTAGTAGAAGGTTGTAGAAGAGTGTAATGGGCATTTCCAAGCTTCATAGAAACTAAGGAAGAAAAAAAAGAAAAGATAGAGGTAGAGGTAGAGAAAAATAGAGACAAGAATAAATGAAATAGAGTTGGTTGAACTTTATTTAACATGTTAAAAAATTCAAACCAAATTTCCAACAACACAAACTGAGTCTCAATAACCTTATAAAGACATTGTGACACCAAGAAGACCAGCTAAGAAGAGAAAGGAGGAAGTAGAAGACCCTATGATACAAAAGGAAATGAAAATAAAGGCTTTCATCTAGCAGGGGAAACTACATGTCAAACAAACCATTAGGGAAATGAATAAATAAAAGAAGAGGAAAGAAGATGAGTAGGTTTCTCAGAGGGAGAGCAACAATTTTAGTAGGGGGATATGATGGGCCTCCAAATTAGATACAAATTAAGGCCCATCTAACCTTTCTTAAGCACATAAAGGCTATATTAAATCTTTCCTTTTGCATTTAGTAATGTTTTCTTAACTTTAATAAGTTCTTAGGAACGTTTATAGATAAGTACATATTATGTGCTTAATATTATTATATTTTTGTAGAATATTGTGAGAATATTGGGAAGATTTTAAAGATTTCGAATATGAGATAATTTATGGAATTGCTCCCTTCCATAGGACATCACACGATGGGACAATAAACGAATAAGATATCATGAATCATTGATAGATTATAGAGCTCCATTGATTGAGAAAATATAGGGATGTCTTCCTTGCTACAGGAGAAATTAGAACTCAATATTTAATGAAGATTCCTATTGTTGGGAACCAGATCCACTATTTGAGGGATTTTAGAGGGGAAAGCTACCTCCTTTCAAGGAGGATGCTTCCCCATCAATTTATATAAATACCAATTCGAATTAGCCTCTAGGGGCATGTATTTTTTAGTCTTCTTGTGAATAAAACTTATTTGATAGTTCTACTTTCATTTCTAGTAGGGATGTACTTGGATTGACTCTAATAATGAAGTTTGGTGTCATTTTCAGCTTTTAAGGCTTGATTTCCTTCATAGTGGTGAGAAATCATGATAGCTAGATTAGGGTGATATATCTTTACTTTGATAACTGCTTGTGATGCATTTTACTTCAATTTGTAGAATTTATAATTAACTTCTCCTTGTCTTGATTATTACAATGTTCTTATCATCAAATAACTACCAAACTATGAATATCAATAACACAAATGGACACAGGATATAGGCTACTAGTTAGGGCCAAAACCTTTCCTAGAGAGGAAAACCCACAAGTAATTATTCTCTTCTTATAGAATGTTCAAATGAAGAATTTTAAGACCTTCTAGACCCAAGACAGAGACTCCTCCAAGACCAAGTCAACCTTGCATTTGATGAGATTGTCCTTCACAAAGTCAACCCAAGTCAAAGCTACTTCCAACTTTAGATTTTGACCTCTAGTTCAAAATTTTGGTTTCTATTTTAGGACTGCAACTTTTTGGCCTATACTACAAAAACTCTAGCTCACTCGTGTGGGTGAAAGAGACTAAATTTGACCTTTTCTCTCCTTTGCTTAGGGTGGATATTTCTCCTTGGTAACTCAACTTCCAAATTGATCCTATTTGACACCAAACTTTGGCTCCCTGAAATGATTGCAATTCGGTTTTGCTGCAAAAAAAGATGCCCTAATTTCTTCGCATGTGTGAGAGAATTTGACCCCAAAATTTTAGAATTGTAGGCTTCTAATTCTTGTCTTGTCCTTTGATATTCTATCTCCTTCTTGTCCTTATGATCAAACTTGCTTCAGTGATTTACTCAAATGAGTTCGATTTCCTTTATATATAGGCTTCTAGTGAGCGTCGAATAGCCCTAATGAGGCCAAATTCATCTTTGTAGGCCGACTTGGTCTTGGAGGGAGACTTTTGACTCTTTTGAATCATTATAATTTTTTCTTACATGATACAAAATTCCCAATAGGATCTTTTACATATGACAATTACTCTTGGAGTTAATGACAAGCCCTACAAGCACACAATGGGTTCTTGACCTAACAAAAATAACCTTAAGCACGAAACCCATGCCATAAAAATAATAATAATAATTTTTATTTCTTTTCTTTACATCAAATACATAAAATCAAGATTACATTAGACATTATGAAGACAGAACCTAGTTAAATATTTCAATCCCCCCTCTTAACTAGGGAGGTATTCATAATATATACAAGGTACATGGACATTCTCATATTAAGGAATTTTCATAAGAAGATTTAGATTGGTAAGCCATCTCATAAGCTATCTTCTCAGCTTATATCAATGCATCTCATCATATCAACCAACATTTTCATATAACAAGGCCTTGACTAACAACTCTATATCTCGACAAGATTGGAGCACAATGCTGGTGAGACAATGATTTATAGACACCTCCATCATTATCTCTCAAGGCACATACCCCATCCTCATGTTCACAAGGTATGTCGATTTAGGACCATTTCCATATTGGATTTCCACATCCTCAAGGAATTTCCTCTTTGATTACTCTTACTTATCGGATTCCCTACATCATCCCTAGAGAGTATTAGTATTAGTTTAAGATGCTTACCCAATCCTCCATTCTTTATTCATACCGTGAAGACAATAATTTGTTGTCTATCTTTCCCTCTTAACTAGGGAGGATCTACTCATTCCTATAAAAGGAATATACCCAAGCTCCCTCTTAACTAGGTAATTGTTTCCAACAACATCTATCTGCTCTTTGGTGGAGATCATGATACTATCAACTGCTTGTAGGAATCCTCCTTTTTGCATCATCATGTCGTGTATGAACTTCATCATTTTCATAATGGATCGAACTTCTTTGTAGGGTTTCAACCATCTTCTACATCACTTTCCCTTTCATTTTTCATAAAGTTGAACTAGATAATGCTAGTCATGTCATTCTTTTCATCAGAAAGTGAGCTTCTTCATCATCTGGCTATATGTCATATTGCCACCTCTTTCCAAGTTATGCTCTTTCCAAAGTTTTCCATCCAAGTATATGTGTACTAGTTGTAGGTGAATTTATACAACCCTCTTTAGGTATCCCTATTCCAACCCAACCAAATGCTTGCTTTCAAAAATCAAAAAGTGAACTTCAAAAATATAATTACCTCTTTATGATGGCCCTTCATCATTTCATCTACTTTTTTAACATCAACATCATGCACATTATACAAACCCATCTCCAAGACATTTATTATCAAGGTCTTCTTCTTCATCATACCTTATCAGGGTAATCATACCCTTTCCATGGAGATGTCATAGCTAATCCTTCTTATCATTAGATGTTGATTATCCTATCTATGTAGACACATCTTCTCTGAATCTCCTTTCAATTTCTTCATGCACTGTCCACCACCTCATATTCCTCATGAGGTCATGTAGTGTTGATTCTATGTTGTCACCATGTAGAAGAATTCAAGACATTTTGTATATATGCCTTCATGTATCATTCATAAGGAATATTCCCTTCTTCTTCAATATTGCTCATGAGATAAAGCATTCTAACCATTCTATTTGCAATGATGACATGCCTTCATCTATCTATTAAAAAGTTACCAAAAATATATGCATTCCTCTTCCTTCACATGATCATCTAGACTTCCTTTAGTAGCTTCCTTCCCCTTTATTGAAGATGAAAATGGTTCAACTAGATTTTCATGCTACACATTTTTGTCACCATACCTTCATCCTTATTGAAATGTGGATCTCGCACTAGGTGGAATATAGACTATCTATGAAACACTTGATTATTCGAAGTAGAGGTGAACCTTTTTAACAAAGATTCTAAAGTAGGATCTTGATTATCCTTATTCTGCAAATGTTTCTTTAATAATGATGAGGTGTGACAAACTCTTATCTTTCTATCTTGCTAGATGACTTGCTTCAACCATACAAACTGTTACTTCAGTTATCCTTCTATGCTTCTATGATGTCATGTCAATTATGTTATAATGCATCTTATCATGATCGTAATTACTTGCTAACTTATATATACTAAAAAATAAAATGAATGCATGTGAGGGATCTTTTAACAGTAGAGTTATTTTACTTATTATTTCTTTGACTCCTTGTCTTTTGGTTCTTCTACTTATTTGGTCACATGAGCTTCATTTCTTTCCATTCTTTTCTTATTTCCCTTTGTTGGGTGTGGAGCCTGATTATCTTCTTTATTCAGAAGTATCACCGCATTGGACCCCAATTCGTAATGTAGCAACAACGCCGGCCGTAATATTTGTGCTGCAAGGGGGGTCTAGGGGGGGCAGTGCCCCCTGAAGCTAAAAATAGATGTAAAATTGCCTTGTAAAATGTTGTAATTTTGTAGTCAATTTGGGTAGTTCATTAGGAAGATATCTGATGGTAGAAGTTATGTTTAATTTAGGGTTTTTTTTCCCTAGAAGGAAACCCCTCACTATATATGAGGGAATTGTATTTCATCTATGTAGATCTATATTCTGAGTGAGAAAGAGAGAAGAGATTGTGTGAGAGTGAAGAGGGAATTACAATGGATCTCCTGTAGGTTGTAACTCTTCAATTTTTTGGATAATATAAGAGGAAGGACTGGTTGTTTCTCATGGACATGGCCCAAATTTGGTGAAACACGTATATATGTGTCTCTCTTGTTTTATGTGTTTTCTGTGTTTATATTTATACAATATATTTTATGTGTTCCATTGCAATATAATATATAATCTTCCAACACCCTTCTTGAGTTTATGAAAATTCCTTTTGAAATTCCCATATTCATTACATTCAGATCACTAAATCTTAGACATGTCCATTTTCTTTTGAAACTTATTTCGAGGCTCAAGCTTTCCAAAATTCCCTTTCCTTCTTTCCATATGCATATGCTTGAGTTTGCTCATTTCCTCCAGCATCATTCTTTGCCTCTAATCTGGTTTCATCAATCTTACATAATGAACATAGATCATTGAATCAAGTAGCTTCATTCTTTCCATAAATGCTTGATACAAATTTTCCCCGTTCATCTGGTAATGCATTAAGTACAAGAGTGGTCATCTTTGGATCTCACATTGTTCCTCCTAGATCTTGTAATTGATTTCTTATTTGAGATACCTTCATGAGATATGAGGGAACCTATTCTTCCTTTGATACTTTCATGTTATATAGTTTGGTTCTTAAAGATATTATTTCCCCTGCAATACTTATAGAGAACAATTCTACCATGTTATCATAAGTTCCTTTGTTGTCTTCAGTTTTACTACATAGGGAATGAGAGAATCCTTGATTAACTCAATGGGGATCCTTTGAGCCCTTACTTCTGCCTTCATATACTTTGATAGAGATTTATATTGTTCTTGTGAAGGTTTGGTGATTGAACCCATAACATTCATTAACTTCATTTTCCATGATAATCAAATCTATTCTCTTCTTCTATGCAAGGTAGTTTGTTGTCCCAACGAGTTTATTTTCTCCTTGCAGAAATAAGTTATTTGGATTGTACATTGAGACATAAATATAAAGTACTTGCTTGTCAAATTAAGATGCCTCCATAATGACGTCTTCCACTAGATGATTCTTTTATGATGATGTATTCTTTCTTCAAGAATGACAATGCTTGTTCTTCAAGATAGGGAGAAGTGTTCTTCTTCCCTCAAGAATGTCTGAGTTGTGTTTTTCAACATGAGGGAGACCACTTTGATTCCTTTGATGATGATGAAGTGTTATTCTTGCTCCATTTGGATGATGATATATAATGTGTAGGCTCCCCAAAATCCTTCAAATATTTAGAGTCCTTTCTTTGAGTGGAGGTAGGGTCCTTGAGGTCTTCGTTTCTTCTTTTAAGAGTTTTCCTTCCTTCAAAATTATAGTGTCTTTGTGACATGTTGACTAGTCCTCCTTAGTTGAGTGATATTAAATCTTCCTCTTCTTGTCACCTTAGCTCTGATACCATGTTGAGAAATTAATGGCAACAAGATTAGGGTGATTTCTCTTTACTTTGATTACTACTTGTGATGTTCTAATTTACTTCAACTTGTAGAATTTATAATTAAGTTCTTCTTGTCTTGATTATTATAATGTTCTTATCATAAAACAACTGCCAGAATATGAAGATCACTAACACAAATGGACACAGGATATAGGTTGCTAACCAGGGCAAAAACCTCTCCTAGAGAGGAAAACCCACAAGCAGTTCTTCTCTTCTTATAGAATGTTCAATGATGAATTCCAATACCTTCTAGAGCCAAGACAAATACCCATCTAAGACCAAGTCAACCTCTCCTTTGATGAGCTTGTCCTTCACTAACTCAACCAAAGTGGAAATTTCTTCCAACTTTAGATTTGGGCCTCTAGTTTATAATTTTGGCTTCTATTTCATGACTGCAACTTTTCAGCCTCTACTGTAGAAACCCTAGCTCACAAGTGTGGGTGATAGAAGTTGAATTTGACCTTTTCTCTACTTTGCTTTGGGTGCATCTTTCTCCTTGATAACTTGGCTTCCAAATTGATCCTCTTTGACACCAAAATTTGACTCCTTCAAATGACTGCAATTTGTTTTTGTTGCAACAAAAGATGCCCTAATTTCTTCACACGTGTTAGAGAATTTGACCTAGAAATTTCATAATTGTAGGCTTCTAATTTTTGCCTTTTCCTTCACTCTTTTATCTCCTACTTGTCCTTATGATTGAACTTTCTTGAGTGATTTCTTCAAATAAGGTCGAGTTTATTTATATATAGGCTTCTAGTGAGGGTCAAATAGCCCTAATCAGGCCGACTTCATCTTTGTAGGTTGACTTGTCTTCTTGTAGGATGACTTGGTCTTGGAGGGAGACTTTTGACTCTTTTGACTCATTATAAATTTTGCTTACATGACACAAAATTCCCAATAGGGTCTTTTACATATGAAAATGACTCTTTGACTTAATTACAATCCCTATAAGCACACAATGGTTGTTTGACCTAAAAGAAAATTGACCTTGAGCATGAAACCCATGCCAAAAAATAGTAATAATATCTTTTTTCTTTTTTTCTTTACATCAAATATATAAAAATCAAATTACATAAGACATTATGAAGACCAAAACTAGTTACATATTTCAACACATAGGAATCTAAGTATCCTTAGGCTTCAGTACCCTAGGAACCTCAGATCCTATCATACAATTGCTTTATCTTCTTTGAATGACGTGTTCACTTGCATTTCTTATTTTTGCATTTCCTATTTCTGCACTTAGTATTCATACTTCATTTGTTGTAGGTTATATTAGTTAAATTATTGAAGTAAGTGGTTTTGAAAGTCATTTATACATTTAAAATTATGATCCATCCTTGTAAAAACTTTGCAAAGTCATACTCATCATTAATCTACTTGTATTAGTTTACTTGTTCACAATTTTGGAACTTCTGGAAGTATCTTATAGCAAAATAGTAATAAATTTATGCTATATTTAAGCACCTATTAATGAGATTCTTTAGAGTTGATTCCACTTCTATTAAAGCCTAAAAACATCCAAATTAATAACAAAATCTACCCCATATCATTTTCACTCTATTAGCTTAGGCATTTGGGCACTTAGATTAGCTTACTAGATCATTGCTCTGAAATTTCTGGTTTCTAGTAGTAATTTTTTGCTGAAATTTAGCACGTGATAATGAAGATATTTTGAGTTGATTCCACTGAATAGAAGCCTAAAAAAATTGAAAATAATAAAAAGATTTACCGTGTAGTGTTTGGATTTGATTAGCTTGGGAATTTGGCGGGTTAATTTGAGAAACATGCATCATGTAGCAATCTTGTACCAATCTTGTAACAACTGGTATCAATTTGTTTTCAAGCTCTTATTCACTCCAAATTCATTGTAGAAATTTATATCCTATGAATGATCTAAGGAAAATTTGGTTGAGTTGAGGCTTGATGAGGTCTCCATTTATATTTTACGTTTCTTGTCTCTTGAATATTGATTTCTGCAATTAGTTTAGATTTCATTTCAGTAATTTACTTTAAGCAAAGTGTGATTTCCTTCATGAAAGAATAATATAGGACTTTCCTTTCCTGTAAAATAGAATAAATTTCCTTTAATGTCATTTCCTTTCTAGCAAGATAGATTGGATTTGCTTTGTTTTCATTGTGTTTGACATTTTTTCAAATAGAATAGATTTCCTTTCTATCATTTACTTTCCAGCAAAAGTAGAATGGGTTTGCTTATTGATATTTACCTCTTGCAACTTAGGACAAGCGACTTACTTAGATATTTTCTCATTTGAAGATGTTACATTTCCTTCTTTAAACTACATCAAATGGAGTCAAAATAGAAAGAGGAAGGTGTTTGCTAGACATACAGTGTTGACCGTTCTCAAGTTTACACGAACCCGAGATTGATAATTAAAGTTGGTAGCCTTGGGAGTTGCAAAATTCTCATTTCAATACTAAGTCTCATCGATGACACTAGAGGAGGCATTCATAGGGAAGAGGCTAGATGTCAGTAAATTCAGAACATTTGGTAGATTAATGTATTATCACATTATAGGAGACACACTTTCCAAGTTAGATCAGATTTAAGAGAGAGGGTACTTTGTTGGGTATAACAAGACCTCAAAGGCATATCAAATATTCATTTGAGGAGCTAGGAGGATTATTGTTAGATGAAATTTCAAGTTTATGGAAGACAAGGAATATAGGAGGTCCAGAGATATGTTAGCAACATATAATCAAAGTGAGCAGCCAGTAGAAGCTTCGAGTATGTGTACTAGTACGAACACAAGCTTAGTTGCAGGAGTTCTAAAGATTTCATAGAGTATGGAGTAGTAGATGCAGCAAATCCTAGAGATGCATTAGGAGGAAATGTAGGTTGATATTTCATCCTCTACAATTGGCAAGAGTAATCGTGAATTTCAACAGACACTCAAGGATGCTCAAGAGTTTGTGGCAGCTCCTAGGATGGCCAGTAGACAATGGAGACAACTAACAAGGTGCATTGGCTACATGGAGTTGGTTAGTTAGTTAGTATATAGAGATCCTTCCAACTATTAGGAGGCTACATAGTGGCAGGTGTAGCGAGATGTGATGGTTGAATAATATACCTCAACCATGCCTAATGATGTGTGGGAAGTTGTGCCTAAACTGACAAAGGGAAGTGATTGGATCATGCTCGATCATGAAAGTCAAGCACAATATAGATGGTAGCATCAAGAAATATAAGGAAAGGTTTGTGGCCAAGTGTTTCTCTCAGAAGGAGGGAATAAACTATGAGGATACATTCAATTCAATGGCTTAGTATACTTCTATATGAGTTGTGATCTCACTTGTAGCATAGATGGGATTAGAGATCCATTAGATGGATTTTAAGATGGCGTTCCTTAATGGTGAGATGGGAGAGGACATATACATAGAGAAACTAGAGGGTGTTGTGGCACACAATAGTGAGACTCACGTGTGCATGTTGAATTAGATCTTTATATGAGCTCAAGCCTGATCCAAGGGCATGGTGTGAGCACATTGATAGATACCGACAAGGAATGGGCTTTATGAAGAGTGAGGTGGATGCTAACCTCTAATACTTTTTAATTGGGGACAGGGTTCTCATTCTGGTTCTATATGTGGATGACTTGTTTCTAACAGATTCATCGGGGCTCATAGAAGAGTGAAAGAGGGATATTGCATTTGAGTTTGAGATAAAGGATTTGGGGCTCATGCATTAATTTCTAAGCATGGAGGTGTGGTAGACAGTTGAGGAGATTTTCCTTGGTTAAGGGAAATATTGCATCGAGATCATGAGCAGGTTCGGGATGGAGGATTGCAGAGCCATGTCTACACCCATGATTGTGAATTGAAGGGAGGTAGATGCATCTAAGGAGAAGGATGTAGACCCAACCTTGTGTAGACAATTGGTTGGCTCTCTCATGTGTTTAGTCAACAACAGGTTAGATATATCCTATGCAGTAAACTCTCTCAGTCAATTTATGGTTGAACTGAAAAGAATGCATTGGACAACAATAAAGCATGTGTTGTGGTATTTTCATGGTACGGTTGAGTATGGGATCATATATGCTCAACGAGATGGTATCAGGTTGGTGGGATCAAGAGTTGTTTCTTAGTACAATAGGAAATAAAAGTCCATGGCATTGAGTTCTCTAGAAGAAAAATACATAATAGCCAACATGGTGACCTGTGATGCCATATGGATTTAGAAGCTATCGGTAGCCTTGTTTGGTCAAAGGGTAGAGACGAAAGTGATGTACACTGTGAAAATTATAGTTGCATTAGGTTATATTAGAAGCCAATGTTTCATAATAGGTGCAAGCATATAGACATAAGGTACCACTTCATCAAGGATTATGCAAGATTTTTCTGTGAAAATATATACCTATAGATGAGAAGGTAGCATACATATTGACGAAGGCTTTGGGAAAGGTGAGATCCATATCCTTCAAAGATAATTTAGGTACTATGCTGAACACCTTCCTTGCTATGAGGGAGTGTTAGTTTGTGTAGTTTGAATACGTGTTCTAGTCTCGAGTGGTGTTTGAGAGGCTAGAAACATAATTGGATTAATTTTCTCCAATACCCACAAAATGTTTCTAAGGAAAATTTTCGTCATTAGATTTAATTATCTAGTTTAATTATTTTCCTAAGTCTAACTTAGGAAAAGTGGTTAATTAATTGGGATTAATTGAGGCAAATCGATTTTTCTCAAGTGACTTCTAGAAAATTCATTTTTAGAAGTAAAGGTGATCATAGCCATTGATAAGAGTTAGATCATGGTCATTGATTTCTTAACAAGGGTTTCTAATGTAATTCCCTCCTCCCACATATACCCAAGTAACCATCCAACTAGGATAAACATGTGACGAGAAGTTACTATGATATGATTCGACCGCCTAGGTCACCTTAAGGAAGTGGAACCGATGGAAACACACCATAAAAACCTTCCACATCAACAACAAGGCTCCTAGGAACCATCCCAGCCTCTGAGGTAACCAACCACTAGGTCCCACTAATTTTTTGGATCATTAGACCCTCAAACGCTCTCTTCATATGGACAAGCATGCATCCAGAAGGCTCCAGACGCTCCCACAACATGGGTATACCTGTGTCGAGGGACTTTTATGCCTAGTGTTGTGCTTGTGTCTCCAGAATTTGAACCACTTTTTTAGGCCCAAAGCCCAGGTCACTGCCCAAAACTCAATGACACTTTCAGAATCCATAATTTACATAATGACAAGACTTACAAATAAAATATTGACTCCAGGACTAGGAATGGCGTTATGTCAAACACTTGGCATCAATGCAATCTACAGGAAATGAATACAAGATAGAGCATAAATGACTGATAACTCATATGGAACTTGAAAAGAAGGATCACCACCCTCTTCCCTTAACTTTTTTTACATCAATTAGGTCTTGCATCCATTATCCTTTCAGTTACAAGTAAATACATGAAATAACCATGACAATAACAAGTCATATAACCATGGTTATAACCATCATTAAACCATGAAAATAACAATGAGATAAAAACCATTAAATCCACACATTAATAAGTATAAAAGCAAGAGAACTTAGCATTTATTAAACATATGCAAAGTTGACTAGGTTCGGGACTTCCACGTACCACCCGATCGTAGACATGGCTGAACCAAATATTTCTTTCAGTCAGTCACCCCCGTGCCATATTCCAAGCATGAATGTGGGATCTCATGGATAAACCAATCCAAAACAACCAAGGGAATCCAGAGGTTAAACCATCTCCACCCTCACCAAATCGTGATCTCACCAAAATCAGCACCAAGATCACAAAAACAAAACTTAGCTAGGAATGCTTATAGATTCCATCACTATCCTTGAGGAAATTTATGTCTCATTGTCTCTTAGGGTTGACCATAATCCACACTAGATCACTAGGACCTAAATTGAGACATTAGTCTCTCAGGCTTTACCGTAATCCACATCGGATCACTAGGATCTAAACTGAGACTCCACCCTTAGGATTTTGTGTGTATCCGGCCAAAACTGGTCAAGGGATTCCTAGGCCTTTGGGAATTTTCCTGAGACCACCTCCGCCCTAGATTGCGAAACCATTTGGCTAAGGGAAATTGGTCCACATCCATGAACTCATTTCTTGGATAGTTGCTTTTCGTTTTTGAGAGAGAGGAGGAACATTTTTGGGTGCTGGAAATTTTTGGGTTTGAGAGAGAGGTACATTGTTTTTTTTTCTCTGTGGGAGATTGAAGTTAACTGAACAACATTTATTAGACCATTATTTTTTTATCTGCAAATCGAAATTTTTAATTGTGTGTGAGACAATTATTCTCACACATGCTTGTGAGGTTTGTGAAACGTAATATTAATATCTAGAGATTGAAATTGATTTGGTCTTTAAATTGCTATGTTGAATGCGGAATTCATGCACTATATTTTCTCTATTATTTATAGTTAAATGAGAACCTAGAGAATCACACTTCAGTTAATCTTCTAATCCAGTGCTTTTGCACCCAAGATTGTGTATTGGAAAGAGCCATTTACATTACAGATTCGAGAATACAAAGCACTTTGTATCAAGCCAACAGAAGAAAGAAAATTCATAAGGGAAAATCGTCATCGTATTTGTGGATCAAGTTTTGATAAAAGGAAGATGAAATTCAAAATTCTAGAATTTTGGATTTGTGTAGAGTAGGGTCTATTTGGTAAATGCGAGTGATTTTCCAAAAAGATCCTTGGCTGGGGAGTTATAAAGGGATCTTTAAACTGTGTTTTTACAAACTGCTTGGCTGGGAAAAATGATTTGTTGTTTCCCTTGTACCAACACTGTGGTTTTCTGAGATAACAATGATTTGTTGTCCCCCCTGTACCAGAATTGTGGTTTGCTGAGATAGCAATGATTTGTTGTTCCCCATATACCAACACTGTGGTTTGTTGAGATAACAATGATTTGTTGTTCCCCCTGTACCAGCACAGTGCATGGTTGACATAGAATCCATTTATTTGTGGTATCAGAGCCTTAACATTGTTGGTCTCTACAATATATAGAGATAAATAGGTGAGCGGGAAGGGCATGAGGTCACGGAGGCAGACCCACAAGTAATGCAAAACTCTGGGAAGAGATAAGGAGATTACAAGTTCAGTAAGAAGCCATGGAAGTAGGGAGACAACATGATCTTGAAGGTGGAGATGTTAGGGAGGCCAAAGAGGAACTTGAAGAAGAAGGAGAAACACATGTTAAAGAAGTTGTTGAGAGCAGTATTGGGCTCAAGTTCAAGGCCAAATCCTGAAATCTCTACTTACAATGGCAATTTGAAAGATGAGAATCTACTAGATTGGATCAGTGAGATGGACAAGTATTTTGAGTACGAGGAAATTGATGAGGATAAGAGAGTCAAGTTTGTTGTGACAAGGTTGAAAGGCCATGTTGCACTATGGTGGGACAATGTACAGGTTGAAATAAGGAAGAAGGACAAACCATTGATCAAAAGTTGGGATAGAATGGTGGCAAAGATGAAGAGTAAGTTCTTGCCAAAGGATTACCAACTAACTCTTTACAAACATATGCAAAATATTAAACAAAAGATAATGACAGTGAGGGACTACACCAAAGAGTTTTACAAGGTGAATTTGAAAGCAGGCTATGTAGAAGATACCCCAGAGAAGACAACAAGGTATATCAATGGTTTGAGGTTAGATATCTAAGATGAAATCAACATACTTTGTCCAATGAAAATAGAGGAAGCATACCAGTGTGCCTTGAAGGCAAAAGAAAAGATAGCTAGGAAGCAAAGCTTTGACAAAGGATGTGGTTTTTCCAAAGGGAAAGGACAGACAAATGGAAGAGAAAAGTTTCCTATGCAAAATAATGATGAAGGCAACTCAAGTCAGCAAGGGTAGTTAGAGCAAGGAGGCGGCAACAGAGGAGGAAGACATTACCAAAGAGGTAGAAGTAGAGGAAGAGGCAGAGAGACTGTCTACTAGTGTTACAAATGTAACAAATTAGGTCACCAATCTTTTGAATGTACTGAGAATGACAATATGGGACAACAAGGTGCATACATAACTCAAACCCAGGCAGTAGAGGCACAAGTACTTGAGGTAGAGAATGTGCAAGAGATTGGAGAGGTGTTGATGATGCACAAAGTCTTGCTAAAACCAGCAAAAGAGACTGTTGAACCAGTCCAAATAAAATCCTTATTCAAGACAATGTGTAAGGCAAAAGGAAAATGCTGCAAATTGGAGATTGACAGCGGAAGTACAGACAATCTAGTCTCCCAATAAATGGTGGAAAATTTGGGATTGAAAAATATTAAGCACCCCACACCTTATAAGGTATCGTGGTTGCAAAAAGGACACCAATTGCTAGTGCATGAGCAAAGTGAAGTTGAGTTTCAGATAGGCAGGTACAAAGACAAAGTGCTATGTGACATAATGCCAATGGATGCTTGTCACATTCTTTTGGGTCGCCCATGGCAGTTTGATAGGAAGGTGACACATGATGGAGAGAGAAATTGTTATAAGTTTGAAAAGAATGGTATCAAGCACACTCTTGTACTATTGAAAGAGGAAGGTAAAGTTGAACCAAGTAGCCCAAAAGCACTACTACTTAGTGGAAAGGAATTTCTACAACAGATAGAAGAAGAGGTAAGCTATGCAATGGTTTGCAAGCCAATGGTAGTACTTATACACACTGAAATTGTAGATTTACCTATTAAATTTCAAGAGTTGTTGCATGAGTTTCATGATATTGTAGTTGATGAATTACCAAGTGAGTTTCCACCCAAAAGAAGCATCAATCATCACATAGACTTGATACCAAGAACAAGTCTTTTGAACAAGGTTACATATCAAATGACACCCATAGAGAATGAGTAAGCGAGGAAGAAAGTCCAAGAATTGTTGGACAAAGGACTAAAAAGAGAATGTTTGAGTCTATGTCGTACCTACAGTATTAAGTCCAAACAAGGGTGGAGAATGGAGAATGTGCGTTGACTCTAGAGCAATCAACAAGGTCACCATTTGTTACATGTTTCCATTACCAGAGATGGATGATATGATGGATTTCTTGGGTGGAGCAACTTACTTCTCAAAGATTGACCTAAAAAGTGGTTATCATCAAATTCGGATCAGAGAAGGAGACGAGTGGAAGACAACTTTCAAGACCAATGAAGGCTTGTACGAGTGGATGGTCATGCCATTTGGTTTGTCAAATGCACCCAGTACCTTTATGCGGCTGATGAATGAAGTCTTGAAGGAGTTCATTGGTAATTTTTTCATTGTTTACTTGGATGAAATTTTAATTTGCAGACATTGAACTAAATAAGAGAACTTAAGACATTTGAAGTGTGTTTTAGAGAGGTTGTAGCAAGAAAAGTTATTCATTAACATGAAGAAGTGTTCTTTTATGAAGAGTGAGCTTGTATACTTGGGTTTTGTCATTTCTAAGGATGGCTTGAAAATGGATCTAGAGAAGATGGAGGCAATTGTAATTGGCCCTCACCTAAAAACATTTTTGAGGTGAGAAGTTTTCATGGCTTAGCCAACTTCTACAGAAAATTTATTAGGAATTTTAGTGGCATTTGTGCACCTATCATTGACACCATCAAGAAGAATAGGTAGCCATTTTATTGGACAACAAAAAAAGAATTTTTTGTTTCAATTAATGAAGAAGAAGATCACTCAGAAGTCGATGTTGAAGTTGCCAGACTTCAATCAACACTTTCAAGTGAGATGTGATGCTATTGGGACATCCATTGGAGCTATACTAAGCCAAGAAGATAATCTCGTTGCATATTTCAGTGAGAATTTAAATGAGTCAAGACAAAAACACTCTTCCTATGACAAAGAATTTTATGCGGCGGTTCAAGATTTGAAGCATTGAGGCATTACTTGATACCTACGGATTTTGTTCTATACACGGATAATTCTGCCTTACAATACATTATGCAACAACATAAGTTAAATCATAAACATGCAAAGTGGGTGGAGTTCCTTCAAAATTTCACTTTTGTTTTGAAGCACATTAGTGGGAAGGAAAATAAGGTTGTCGATGCCTTGAGTAGTAGATGCTTAATCATGCAGGAAAGTCAAATACAAATTTTAGGCTTTGATTATTTGAATGACTTGTATGACATTGATGCTAATTTTAAAGAAGCTTTTGCAGTGCATAAAAATCCAGTCAATAGGGACAATAGTCCATGGAAAGAGTTTATGTTGTAGGATAGGCTATTGTTCAAGAACAATTAGCTATGTATTCCCAATTACTCAATGAGGGAAAACTTGATCCAAGAAAAGCATAATGACGGGTTGGTTGGACACTTTGGTATTGAGAAAACACTTAGGCAGTTGAGTCACTTCTATGTTTGGCCTAAGATGAAGGCAGATGTACAAAGGTACATGAGTAAGTGTAGGGTATGTCAACATGCGAAAGGGAGAAGTAAAAATGCTGGACTATACATGCAATTACCCATTCCCAACAGACCTTGGGATTCGAAGAGTATGGACTTTGTTTTGGGTTTACTGAGAACTCAATGAGGTAATGATTTAATCCTTGTAGTTATGGATAGATTTACTAAGATGGCTCATTTCATTCCGTGTTTCAAAACTAGTGATGCTACCCATGTGGCTAATTTTTTTTTTGATGAGATTTTTCGGTTGCATGGCTTGCCAAAAAGTATAATCTCTGACAAGGACACAAGATTCACCAAACATTTTTGGAGGACCTTATGGAAGAAACTTGGCACTAAGCTAAATTTTAGCTTAACCTATCATCCAGAGTCTGATGGGAAAACAAAGGTTGTAAATACGAGTTTGGGTAATTTGTTGAGGAGTTTAGTAGGTGATGGGATCATATGCTAGCCCAGGCTGAGTTTTCCTATAATGACTCACCAAATATGAGCATAGGAAAGAGTCCATTTCAGATTTTGTACGACATGCATCTGATGGGAATTTGTGAGCTAAGAGACTTGGGAAATCTTGAGCATAGAAGTGCTGATGGAGAGGATTTTGCAACATTCATGAGTGAGCTACACGAGCAAGTAAAACAAATACTACAAGACACAAGAAACAACTACAACCAACGAGAAAATGTACACGGGAAAGAGGTAAAATTTGAAGTGTGAGATGTGGTCCTAGCTCACCTAGGAAAAGAGAGATTTCCAAGGGGAGAATATAAAAAATTGAAAATGAAGAAGATAGGACCTTGTAAGATCCTTCGCAATTTTTCAGTGAATGCTTATGAGTTGGGGTTACCTCCAGGAATTGGAATTTCACCTCTTTTTAATGTAGCAGATTTGTATCCCTACGCAGTTGGTGATGCGGATCAAGCTTATGGGAATCTTGACCAGGGTGAAGGAAAGGAACAGTAGTGGATGAATCAAATGCTTGTGGAAAAGAGTTTAGAGGCTAAATAGATTTTGAATACATGTGTTTCCAAGAATACCAGGAGGAAAGAATACTTGGAATATCTTGTGAAGTGGAAAGAACGTCCGATGGAAGATTCTACTTGGATGGATGAAGCAACACTATAGAAAGCAGGTCATTCTATAGAATATCTTATGAGAAGGAGCTCATAAAATTTTCTTTCTTGGGGAGTCTGATGCGGGTGCATTAGGCCGAGCACATAAAAATGACAAGTTATTAAAGTCAAACCAAGAGCCTAGTAATGTGATAGATTGATCACATGTCAAGGCTAGAACATTTTAAAGTTTATTTGTGAAAAGTTTTTGATATTCAGTTAATATTAGTTAGGAATATCTAGTTAAAAGAAATGATTTTATAGTTAGTAGGTAGTTAGGGCTAAGGGAAATTGGTTTACATCCATCAACTCATTTCTTGGACAGTTGCTTTTAGTTTTTGAGAGAGAGGAGGAACATTTTTGGGGGCTGGAAGTTTTTGGGTTTGAGAGAGAGGTACATTGTTTTTTTTCTCTGTGGGAGATTGAAGTTAACTGAACAACATTTCTTAGATCAATGTTTTTTCTATCAATAAATCGAAATTTGTAAGTGTGTGTGAGACAATTATTTGCATATGTGCTTGTGAGGTTTGTGAACCATAATATTAATATCTCGAGATTGAAATTGATTTGGTCTTTAAATTGTTGTGTTGAATGAGGAATTCATGCACTATATTTTCTCTATTATTCACATTTAAATGAGAACCTGGAGAATCACATTTCAGTTAATATTCTAATCTAGTGCTTTTGCACCCAAGGTTGTGTATTAGAAAGAGTCATTTACATTACAAATTCAAGAATACAAAGCACTTTGTATCAAGCCAAAAAATGAAAGAAAAATTCGTAAGGGAAAACCGTCATCAAATTTGTGAGAAAATCTTTTATCAAAGGAAAATGAAATTCAAAATTCTGGCATCTGGGTTTAGTGCAGAGCATGTTCTATTTTGTCACATGCAAGCGATTTTCCAAAAATATCCTTGGTTGGGGAGTTAAGAAGGGATACTTAAACTATGTTTTTATAGACTGCGTGGCTTGGAAAAATGATTTACTTTTTCCCCTGTACCAGCACTGTGGTTTGAAGAGATACACTGATTTGTTGTTCCCCCTATACCAGCATTGTGGTTTGCTGAGATAGAAATGATTTGTTTTTCCCCCTGTACCAACAATGTGGTTTGCTGAGATAGCAACACTTTGTTGTTCCCCTATACCAACACTGTGCGTGGCTGAGATAGAAGCCATCAATACCACAAGTTGAAATCAATAGTGATTGAATACAAAAGTTTTCAGAGACACTACATGTTATGCTCTTAACCTGCAAATGATACCCAAATACAGAATATGCGAAGAAAAGAGACCCAGAATACAGAATATGCGAAGAAAAGATACCCAGAACACAGAATAGCAATGAATTTATTATTCAAAGAGTAATGTTCACTTGCCTCTTCGAGGGGGCAACCTCCAATAGAGCAGAGCTCGATTACAAAATAAGACACGATGCTCCTCGCAGGGAGTTTCTATCCTTTATATATGACTCATACATGCAATACCACGGGCCAATACCGTTGTATTATTAATACCATCTATATAATACTACGACCCATTTGCAACTAACTATGGTTCCATTATTAATTGCGGATTAACCACTTACAATTATTAATATGGGCTTTATTGACTCTTGACTATGACGTGGTCCCATTACATAGATAAGGGGGTTAGGGTGGGACCCTAACATGCCCACCCCTTAAGACTAGCCTTGTCCTCAAGGCTGAAGCTGCAGAAACTGCTGCAGAATAGTGGCTGGGTCCCCA
>APFE030710342.1:0-20250 GCA_000404065.3 Pinus taeda | reverse complement strand
GTTAATATGGAGGGAAAAGGTGAATGAGGAGTGATATTACTAAGTTTATTTGAAAACCACTTAGGTTAGGGAGTAGATCAAAATGAAAAGAATTTTAGACAAGAAATGTGGCTCTTAAAGGAAACCAGAACCAACATAAAACCTTGAATTCTTTCATAAACACAACTGGTGTAGGGATGTTAGTAATGAGTGCAAAACAGGGAAAAAGGAAGTTAGACATGCTCCATTGTGTTGTTATCCTTATCTTGACCAGCAAGATTCAGTTTGAAAGGAATACCACTTCTGCAACCCCATCTACCTACCCATCTACCTGCCTAGCATTTTTTTGTTTCTTCTTGGAGGGTGCACTTGGACTTGCAGACCCTTATGTGCCTTTTCTTTTCCATTGGCTTTTTTCTTTTGATTTCCTATTTAGTACTACCCTTATTGCTTCCAAGGCCCCAGATTAAGCAGTTGGGAACCTTAGTTTCTCTGCCTAACTATTGGTCTGCCAAGATTAAACAGTTTGGACAGACTTCTTTGTCTATTCTACAACAGAAAATTGAAACATGGCATGATCCAGATTAGACTATTGGACCATCCATCAAAATTTAGTAAAGATGAAGCTATGTACACACCTCGTCTTCTCTTGGAAATATGGGATCTTTGTGTCAGCAAAGCAGAGCATATTTGGCATTTGAATTTGCCAATCATGAAATATGAAACCTATTGGTATAGGTATCCAACACCACCATCACCCTCACTAGTTTTATTTGTCATTTTCATTAAAATTCCCGTAGATATATTGAGTGAATCTAGCCATCTCTTATCTTGGATATTGCCTCCTGAGTGCTCCTAGTCCTTATAACACCCCATTCCACTCATCACACACCTTTTCCAAGCTTCCCAACACCTCCAATACCTCATAATTAGCTCTCCATTGTATCCTATAGTTTTCCTACAATTCCTATAGGATCATCTTGTATGTTTCTAGTACATCCTGTAGGTTTTCTTGAAATGGCCTGTTTTCAGGCCGAATTGATGGGGAACCTCTAAGAAGTCACAAAAAGGCTCCTAGGACCCTTCCACACCATCGAACCACTCCATAAGCCTTCTAGCCATCCTTAACCACCTTCCATCCTCCTGTCACATCCACATGAACAATTAAATTGCATACTTGATTTTGCCTCAAAAAACCCAAAAAAGTGAAAATAGATTTAGTTTAGTTTCCTTGCTTACACATTAGTATGGTTTGATGCTCTTTACTTCTGCAGCTTAGATAGTATCATTTGTTTAGTGTTGATTTAGAAATTTTTCTTAGCATAGATGTTTAAATGGTTAATTAGGATATCGTGTGATTTAGCATTACGTATTGTTTTCTTCATAACTGTAGTAGAGTAGCTCTCTTATAGTAGATTTTCTCTTCTTCCATCAAAGAATAAATCTTCTTCTTACTCTATAGAAGTCTAGCTTGGAACCCCTAGGGTCTCTCACCAGACAAACAGTGACAATAGGAAGGACCTTCACTTTTATTTATGCAAATAGCACTATCACCTCCAAGTTTGTACAAACCCCGGGTTGATAAGTAAAGTTGGCAGCTTAGGATTTGCAACATCCTTGTTGCAATACTTGCACTCATCACTTTTTGGCACCATGGTTAGGGAGGTGTCTGAGTAGAATGTGATTACTGCTTTCTTTTCTTCTATTTCTTGTCCTTAATATTCTGCCATTAGTTTATTTCTGCAGAAGTAATCTAGTAGCTTCCTTTCTTTCATTTTCATTATCTTCTTTCCTTTCCATTCTGCAAGTAGAATTTCAATTCAGCAAGTAGCTTTTTCATTCTGTCAGTGATTTTCATTCAATCAACAATTTCATTTCTACAAAGTACTTTCTAGCTTAAAAAAAATTGCAAAACCAACCCAAAAAAATTTCCTTTCATACCTCGTAGGAATAGGGACAATTTAGGGAAATTTTTGCTAAATACCCCCACTGCATCCAATAGCCAACCTTCTCTCTTCTTCGGTGGCTGTGAACTAGAGGAACATTTAGCTGAGAAACCTGACATATTTGAAGAACCTACGGGGGATGATGAAGAAGAGGAACCCACTCCTACTGAATTAATGGTTGAAAACTAAAATGATAGAGGGAATAGAGAGAGAGAGTTGAGGGTGCCTTCCCTATTAGGGAAACCAATAGGGACACTAAGATGAAGAATATAAGCCCCTTTGCCCTACCTCATTTCCATGGCCTGACCAAAGAAGACCCCAACATTTTCCTGTTTGAGTTTGTTGTTATATTCCGAACCTATGACTATACAGATGATGAGAAAAAGTTAAAACTATTTCCATCTACCCTTTAAGGATGTAGCATTGTGCTGGTTCATGGGCTTACCTAGAGATAACATCATAACCTAGGCTTAGATGCAGCAAGGTTTCAACAACAAATATTGGGGCTACTATAGATCAAAGGATACTAAAGAAGAAATTTTCAGGATGACCATAGGCCAGGATGAATCCTTAGAAGACTATGAAGAAATATTCCAGCTCAGTTACAAAAGGGCCAGTTGCACACTTGACCCTGAGTCACTAAAGCTGGTCCTGCTTAGAGGAGTAAGAGAAGACCTTCTAGATACCTTACAATTATTAGTAGTAGTGGATATCTACCAATTACCCTATGAGGATATCTAGACTATCTTTAGAAACCATTCTAGGGCAGCCAGGAAAAAGGGTAGGGGTAGTCACCCTATGGCCAGTAGATCATCTTCCAACTCATCCATCAAGGGTGAAATTGGAAATATGCTGGAAGATTTCAAAAGTGAGATGCTGCAAACACTTGCCTTGCAATGGACACCATGAACATCAAAAGGAATCAATAGGAAGTAGAGAGAGCCTTGGCCATCTTTTGTCCTAGATGCACCAGGAGGCATCCTAGGAATGAATGTCCATTGAACTGTATTGAAATTTGCTCAGTCTGTGAAGAGAACCACTCCACAGACAAGTGCCCTTCATTACTTGGACAAAAAGTTGTATATCAAGGAGCTGAAGGGGTCACTGAGCAGCTTTGCTCCATTAACCAAAGGAGGCCTCCTAGGCCTAGACCATACCAGTAGGGCATGCAAGGGCCATTCCATGCATATACAACCCCAACCAAACCACAACTATACCTTCTTGGTGACCCCTTGCTCATCCTTCCTGGTCTACACCCCCTCCTTGGTCCTATGCATCTCAGTATCATTCCTAGCTAGCCAGCGAGTCATTTCAACCTTACGCTCTACCACAACCTCAGTGGAATACACCACTCCAGGGGTGGAGACCCCAATACAACAATGCTCCAACTCTATTGCCTCCACCACCTGCCTAACCACAACTCCTACACTCTGCTCCACCCAAGCAACCTCGTATGCCTACCTAGCCAAATTTGAACCTGAACAATAGGCAGGCTCAACAAGTATATAGTGGAGAGATATCATATCCAGCTTATGCTGTGGAAATCTAGGAGATTAACCTAAGATCTAGGAGAGTCCTCTTGGATAACCAACCTGCCCCTCCACATAGGTAGGTTGAGGAAGAAAGAGAGGAAAGAAACCTTAAAGTAAATCCACCCTTTCTTGATAGATTATCACAGCCACTCCAACCTACCCCAGAAGAAACTAAACTTCTAGGAGAACTGAAAAATCTATGTGTAAAGACCCCCCTTCTCTAGGTAATAAAAGATGTTCCCATTTACAATAATTTGATTAAGGAGAAATGCTTCAAGCATCCAGGAAGAAGAAAAAGGGATGCCCCTACCATTAATGTCATTGGGCAGCTATCCAAATTAATGTTGGTGCAGTAATATGTCTAAAATATTTGGACCCTAGAAACCCTGTAGTAGATGTGCACATCAATGGCACCATTGTCCCACACAATCTGATCAATCTTGGGGTTATGATTAATTTGATGACCAAGGACACCATGCTCTAGCTCAACCTCCAAGGGTCATTAAGGAAGAGCACAACAGTTCTGCAACTTGCAGACCATTCCATAGTCACCGCTGAGGGAATTGTGGAGGATGTGATGGTATCTATTGACTCTTTGGAGTAACCTGAAGATTTTCTAGTTCTCCAGCCTAAGACTAAGCTCACTGGTTATCTTCTCATCCTTGGGAGGCCATTTTTTTCCACAGCTGATGCTTACATTAGCTACAAAGTTGGGAATATTACCATTAAGAATGAGCATATGTCCAAGAAGTTAGTTCTATACCCTCCCACTCAACCTTCTCTAGAGCATGATTTACCTTTATGGTTGGAGGAGGAGGAAGAAGATGAGGTTTATTCCACCCAAATTTATCCTTTAAAAGTGATGGGCCTCAGAAATGCCCATGTTTTCATCATGCAATATTTCCATTCATTTCCTAAAACCCTAGGTTTTTAGCCCGTTCCATACCCTAATTCCATCAACTTGCCGCCAAATCAATTTTTATGTTTTGTGGTTGACTATCATTAGTTTTCTTATATTTTTATATGATTAAAGATGATTATGCCATTATTTACTAATGATTGTTTCTCTAAGCTCACTTTCAAAGGGTTCCAATGCCAAGTTTCTGCACAAGCTAGTAGAGTATGGCAATGACCAATTTGCGGCTTTTGACACTTTCGGCATGCTTCCGAAAAAACCGAGAGAGGTTATTGTCAAAAATGATGTTTTAATACCTTTCCATAACCTAGATTGCACCCAAGTCACTCCTGTGGGTCTCTAGAAGGAAATTCCCAAATTTTTCCAAATCTACAATAATTTTCAAACTGCCAACTTCTGCCTCGATTTCTATGCAGGTGAAGATGAATGAAGAAAATATGGAACATGGATTTTGGTCCCAGTATAACCCATTTACTAACCATCAAAATTTTTTATAAATTCCTTATGGTTTGGAAGATATATGGAGTTATTTGAGGCCAATTTATACAAAATTTCTAGATTTCTACCTAATAGTGAAATTCGAATTTGCCTATTTTGGTGCTACAATTATGGTTTGATAAAATCATTTCCTCCATTCATGCATTGATCAACATCAATAGAAACCATTAGCTATTCGAAGGCCATCTAGAGAAGTCAAATTTGTTTGTTGTCCCAATTGATTTAGAATGTAATTAATCTCCAGCATGTATAAAAGCAGAGCAGCAAGAAAGGAAGCTGGGAGTGTGGCACTGAACTTATGAAGTAATTTTAATGTATGATCGAACTAGTTTGAATACAATCATAATGCTATTGTTTTGAAGCGGTTTTCAAATGCGTTGATTGAATGAATTTCATGTTTTAATTGTGTATTGAATTGTTTAAACTATTGTAGGTTCTCCAACCCCAGGTGTGGTCGGGCCCACCCATCTAGGATTGTTTGTATTTTGAAACAGCAGTGGCATTGCAACCCTAGATTTGTTTAATTTCATTTTTATAGTTCAGTTGTGTGAATTATCATTTGTTTGACGGATTGTTGGTTATGCTTGCAGCAATATTCTCCATTTTTATGAATCGCAATTGGTTTGGTGTGATTTTGTGCCTTTTGAACCAGAGCCACCCCATCACTCTATTTTCTCTCACTTGGAATTCATTATATGATCATTGATATATCGATTGGAATTGTCACCCATAGTGGATATCAGAGTCCCTAATTCTTTCAAATAGCTAGATGACAAACGATTTCAATCGCATCGAATAGGATCTATCTATTTTCCCTAAGTCCACCTCTGTTTCATTGAAAAGAATTAACTTAAATCCATCCCATTGGAGCATTACATAGCCATTGAAGATAGGCTGGCGCTAGCTAGATTGTTTGAAAAACTTAATGAACTTAATTAAATGATCGAACTGGTAGTTTAAATACATGCATATCTGAATTGCACAAATGATTAGTTGAATGTTCTACCGTGGATTGATGCACTATGAACTGGAAACATTCCCAAAGAACCATCCTATAGTTACCATTTATCCCCCTCTGTTCATTGAATTACTAATACTGTTGATAAATTGGAAGATCATCCTTACTTCTATGCAAAAAAGCAGTCCCTTTGAATGAATGATTTCTCTTGCAATTCATAGGTTAGGATGTTTACTCGTTGAATAGCTCAACATTCTAATCAACAACAACATAGTGATTTGTTTGATTGTAGCATTATTATTTGTTTGATTGTACCATAGAATTAGATACATCTTTCAGGATCGATAGCTGGCATTAATGAGATAGTATCCTAGTTGTTTTCATTTATGAGAATTATGTAAGTGATCCATTGAATATAAAGTAGCAAGATAAAGAAAAACAAAGTAATTCTCCCAATTGGTGGTTGAACCCTAATCCTTGATTTGAACATGAACCTTTAAGTATAGGATAATTGGTTGCCTGAGGCATTAACAGAATAGATAACTTGTGAATTAGTAGTTGGATTGTCATAGACTATTTATCCTTATTTGCTCTGGTAACAAATGATTATGGAATTAATAGTTTAATAAGCTAGGCAGTGATTATCATAGGGTGTTTTATCTCATTCAAAGAATTGTCATTTCAGAATGCTTGATTGAGTGATTTTCTATATAGAGCCCGGTACCAGCTTGCAAAGTTTGAATAGGGTTTTGTGTGAATAGAAGTTCATCTTTGTTAGGAATATTTAGTTAAGTGCAAAGTTGAATATTGAGATTTATGAGGATTTTAGGTAAGATTTGATTGTTGGGTTTGCTCATTAGATGCTAAGGTTTGCAAGTATTTCTTTTGTAAATCATTAATAAGGAAAACATTAAACTCTGAGATAGCTTGAACAAAGGAAGCACAAGGAAATTCGTGCTTACAAACCCCGGGTTGAAAATTAATATTAAGATATTTAATCTGACAAATTAATCTCTCAACATTTTGGCACCGTTGCCGGGGAAATTGCCATTTCTTATTCAGGTAATCATTGTCATCTAAGTTTCAAGAACTTGCAGAACTATTAGAGGGTGGAGAGAGTACAGTAAGATGTGAATGAAGAGCCACACATCCACTTTTGTGGGGTTGCTCCAAAGTCTGACCGATCACTGTTTGTTCTTGAATTTCTATTTCCTTCATCGTTATGCATAAGAGTACAGGTAGGCCTAGGGACATCAAAGGTAGATTTATTTTAAATTCTAAATTTCCTACAACTTTTGGATCAATCAATATAGCTTTTAAATTCATCTTTAGATCTTTAACGTTATATCATTTTGGGGTGTTGTAAGAACCCCGTTAATAATATGTGTGTGGAGACAGGGACTATTAATCAACCAGATGGAATTGAAGATGATAAATATGAAGGACATCTCACAAGCCCTAGTATCTATTGGGATCTGGACCTCTACCTCTCAAGAAGAGAAATTCTTGACAATATTCAAGAACTTCTCCATTTCTCCACCACCACAAGAGGATTTGGAAGTCTCATTTGATTTCCCTGACCAGTCATCTAAGGAGACAAATGAATCATGCACTATAATAAATGGATAACATCCACTAGAACCTGAGATTGAGGAGTTATTGACATGTCTAACAACAGATCCAAAATGTAATCAAGGGACTACTCACCCTACGCAGAACAATCAACATGACATGGAAGAAGAGGATGAGCAGCATGGGCCAAATCAGAAGATGGACCAATAATACCATGATCATATCGAACATTGGTTGCAAACAATGACTCAAGCGAGGGAGTATTCTTCTCTTTTAAAACTCTTGTTGTCATATCAAGTACATTGGTTGGCTTTTCATGCTCATGTACACTTCCAAGTTTATATGTTAAATTGACCATGAATATCTATTTGCACATGCTCCGCACATGGCTGCATTAGAAGTATGCCTACACTTAAAGGATATCTTCCTCTCTCTCTAACTTAGAATAGGGTAGTATAGGAAAATGAATAAAATTGTCATTTGAATAAATATATTATAGCAGTACACATGAAAATACAATTCCTAAGGCATAACCATTCAATTTCTATTATTATGCACTCTTGGGGTAAGACTTGTCAGAAGAGATTCACTATTAATGCCTCATATTTTATAAAGTGACTTTAATTATTGGCTGAGCGTATTCATTAGCTTAGTTAGGGGATTTTTATTGTTATATTTTCCATTTATAAACTTAGCAAACTGTCATCCAAGAAATCTTTTCAAGTTTCTCATCGAAGGTTTAATGAAAATCCTCCTATGGTGGACCACTCCTATAAAACCCTAATGAGCTCTCATAAGAACCCTAGCATGACTAACTCAACGAGTCTTTTAGTCATTATCTGAGATGTCTTCTTTTTCTTGAGTATTTATGGTAGCATGATCAACCAGTAAGGACTAGTAATTAAAAAGTTTTCATGCCATCTTGCACTCTTAAGGAGTAGATATGTCTCCCCACTTATTAAGTAACCTCTAAGGTTAACCAGAATCAAAGTCTACAAAAATATTTAGGAGAGGATAGGAGGTCTCCTAATGAGCTGACCTACCATGATCATAAGACCTAACATGCATGACATTACTGCTCCTAGTCACCAAGCCAGAGTAATGGCTTTCAACCCAAAAGTTGGAAGACGGGAGGTATCATTACAAGCCGGCCTGTTCATCCATGTTAATTCTTGTGAGTGGCACTGCCATCAGTTGGTTACCAAGCTAGGATAGTGGCCTTTATCTAAAAGCCAAATAAGCTGACTCTGAATCTATATCTAGTAAGTGGGACATGGACATTTTGTTAGGTTAAAAGGCATCCTTGTCGAGGCTATAGACGCTTGCTGGTAGCAAGACCATGCATGTGGTATCAAAGTTAACTTTACACTATGATTTACCTGGTTGTTTTTGTCCTTTCCCTGAACTCACCATCATATCTCTTTGAGAATGGCTTTAAGATCCTTTCGGTAATGTGCTCTAGACTTCTATCTTTCATAAATGATTTTGTTTTCGTGGACATGGGACCCTTAGTATAGGTGATTCACTCTTCTTGAATAAGAGAATCTTCAATTATAAGCTTGGGTAATGTTAAGACATTCATTCTAGAAAGGTATCACTTTGTCATTTTCCCCTATCTTCAATCCATTGTAAACCCTTGGTTTTTAAATAAAGTCACTTTTACTTGTCATAATGAGGCTATTAACTGTACTGACCTTATACTTTAGACTACTCTTGAGATGTTTTGTGGAAATTATTAGGGTTAAACATTTTAGGATGACATTATCTTTGCAGTAACAATGTTGTTGTCATTCTTTTTATGACCTTAGCTTTAGTTACTCTTTTACAATAATAAAAGTTAGTCTGGACATCACTTGGATCCCTAGTTACTATTTTTATTATCTTATTGACACAAAGGAAGTTGACATGACATGAAACTTACTGACGTGCTCTCTTTTAATTAGCCCTATGGTTTAAGTCAATGAAACATATTATAAAATAGAAGCCCTGGCCCTTCAGTCGTTGATCTTTGTCAGAGGTTTTTCTTGCATGAAGGCATGCAAGATGATAGGCATGGGGGGAGAGGGAAAAGATGTTAGGAAAGAGAGAATTTTCATGAATAAATTAACATTTTCACCCTATGCTTACTTATGGTTTCACAATCGTTGGGCTTCGAGCATGATCAAGTAATTGTTATTTATTTTACCTATTTCCTTTGTTTCAATAAAGAGGATTATTGATGATGGTTCTTGTGTTGTCTTAGGAAGCTATAATACACATACATCAACATTTGTAGAATAATGGGGATGACACATGCATAAAAATGTTTGGGATAATGAGGATGTCAAGACCTTTTTCCTTTTGTGGTAGGTTCTATCAGCAGACACAACAACTACAACCTTTCCATTCTTCACTTCATCTTGCGGCACTAGGCACACCAACAACAGGGGTAAACTTGAGGTAGAGGAGGCTTAAGATTCTTTAATTAATTAGAAATTTAAGGGAACTTTTTATGATTAAACCACTACATATTCCATATACCCTCCATTTGCATGTTACCCTAAGTTAGGTTACACTCATATTGGTTCATGCAAACAAAAGCAGCAACTATAATGCATTCCCCTCTTACATTCACACATACTGTCAGTTGACTCCTATAGAGGATGAAGTCATTGCTACCTTTCATAAGGGACTGTCCCTAAAGGCTTGTAAAAATAGCACATGCAAACACATCTCCATTACCATCTACCATTTCCATTGTCACCTATCATCCTATTCATTATTTTCGTCCTCCTAGAAAAGAATTTTTTTCATGAGGACATGCAAAAACTCAAGCATGGGGGGGTGATGGGCCTCAAAAATTCCATGTTTTCATCATGCAATATTGCCATTCATACCCTAAAACCCTAGGTTTTTAGCCCGTTCCATACCCTAATTCCATCAACTTGCCGCCAAATCACATTTTATGTTTTGTCGTTGACTATCATTAGTTTTCTTAGATTTTTATATGATTAAAGATGATTATTCCATTATTTACTAATTATGGTTTCACTAAGCTCACTTTCACAGGGTTCCAATGCCAAGCTTTTGCACAAGCCAGTAGAGTATGGAAATGACCAATTTGGGGCTTTTGACACTTTCGGCATGCTTCCAGAGAAACCAAGAGAGGTTATTGTCAAAAATGATGTTGTAATACCTTTACATAACCTAGATTGCACCTAGGTCACTCTTGTGGGTCTCTAGAAGGAAATTCTCAAATTTGCCCAAATCTACAATAATTTTCAAATTGCTAAATTCCGCCTCAATTTTCGTCCAGGTGAAGATGAATGAAGAAAATATGGCACATGGGTTTTGGTCCCAGTAGAACCCATTACTAATCCTTAAATCGATTTCTAAAATTAGTTACAGTTTGGAAGATATATGGAGTTCTCTGAGGCCAATTTATACGAAATGTCCATATTTCTACCTAACAGTGAAATTTGGATTTGCTTATTTTGGTGCTACGCTTACGGTTTGATAAGATCCTTTCCTCCATTCATGCATTGATCAACATAAACAACAACCATTAGTTATTCGAAGGCCATCTAGAGAAGTCAAATTTGTTTGTTGTCCCAATTGATTTAGAATGTAATTGATATCCATCATGTATAAAAGCAGAGCAGCAAGAAAGGAAGCTAGCAGTGTGGCACCGAACTTATGAAGTAATTTTTATGTATGATCGTACCAGTTTGAATACAATTGTAATGCTATTGTTCTAAAACAATTTTCAAATTCATTGATGGAATGAAGTTCATGTTTTAATTGTGTATCGAATTATTTAAACTACTGTAAGTTCTCCAACCCCAGGTGTGGTCGGGCCCACCCATCTATGATTGTTTGTATTTTGAAGCAATGGTGACACTACAACCCTATATTTGTTTAATTTAATTTTTACAATTCAATCGTGTGAATTATCATTTGTTTGACAGATTGTTGGTTATGTTTGCAACAGTCTTTTCCATTTTTATGAATTGCAATTGGTTTGGTGTGATTTCATGCCTTTTGAACCGGAGCCACCCCATCACTCTGTTTGCCCTCACCTGGATTTTTTTATATGATCATTGATATATCGATTGGAATTGTGACCCATAGTGGATATTGGAGTCCCTAATGCTTTCAAATAGCTAGATGACAAATGATTTCAATCGCATCGAATAGGCTCTATCTATTTTCCCTAAGTCCACCTCTATTTCATTGAAATAAATTAACTTATATCCATCCCATTGTAGCATTATAGAGGCATTGAAGATAGGCTGGCACTAGCTAGATCGTTTGAAAAACTTAATGAACTTAATTAAATGATCAAACTGGTAGTTTAAATACATGCATATCTGAATTGCACAAATGATTAGTTGACTGTTCTACCGTGAATTGATGCACTATGAACTGGAAAAATTCTGAAAGAACCATCTTGTAGCTACCATTTATCCCCCTCTGTTCATTAAATTACTAATACGAGTGATAAATTGGAAGATCATCCTTGCTTCTGTGAAAATATAGTCCCTTTGAATGAATTATTTCTCTTGTAATTCCTACGTTAGGATGTTTACTCCTTGAATAGGTCAGCGTTCTGATCAACAACAACAAAGTGATTTGTTTTATTGTAGCATAGAATTAGATACATCTTTCAGGATCAATAGCTGGAATTAATGAGATAGTATCCTAGTTGTTTCCATCTATTTGTAAGTGATCCATTGAATACAAAGCAGCAAGATAAAGAAAAACAGAGTAATTCTCCTAATTGGTGCTTGAACCCTAATCCTTGATTTGAACATGAACCTTTACGTATAGGATAATTGGTTGCTTGAAGCATTAACAAAATAGATAACTTGTGAATTAGTAGTCGGATTGTCATAGACTATTTATCCTTATTTTCTCTGGTAACAAATGATTATGGTATTAATAGTTTAATAAGTTGGGCAGTGATTATCATAGGGCATTTGATTGCTTTCAAAGAATTGTCATTTCAGAATGCTTGATTGAGTGATTCTCTATATAGAGTCTGGTACCAGCATGCAAAGTTTGATTAGGGTTTTGAGTGAATAGAAGTTCATCTTTATTAGGAATATTTAGTTAAGTGTAGAGTTGAATATTGAGATTTATGAGGATTTAGGTAAGATTTGATTGTTGGGTTTGCTCATTAGACGATAAGATTGCAAGTATTTCTTTCATAAATCATTAATAAGGAAAACATTAAACTCTGACATAGAGTGAATAAAGGAAGCACAAGGCAATTCGTGCTTATGAACCCCAGGTTGACAATTAATATTAAGAGATTTAATCTAACAAATTAAAGTTCTCAACAAGAAGCAATCGTGGGAGGAGGATCGCAGGATGAGGATGAATTGATTAAACACCTACTCCAAAGTCCAATCCTTGTTTGTTACCATTAGAAGAAGAAGTAAGGGAAACCCAGAAAAATCATCAAATTGACTTATGCTTGGCCGATTCCAACCCACTCTATGTCAAAACCATAGAATTCGGCCCAAAGAAAACCTTGAAAATTAATCCATCCATTTCTGCTCTCGAAGAGGAAACTCTATACAACATGTTAAAATAAAACCTAGAAGCCTTCACTTGAAGTTACAAGGAAATGAAGGGAGTACACCCCTCAATGTGCACTCACCACATATACATCAAATAAGGTTGCAAGCTGGTCTGGCAACCACAAAGGAGGATTATTTCAACTCTTAAAAATATAGTCAAAGAAGAACTGCAAAAACTGCTAGATGTAGGATTCATTTACCCTATCTCCGACATTGATTGGGTCTCCCCTTTAGTGTTAGTTCCCAAGAAAAATGGTAAGTGGAGGATTTGTGTTGATTACAGGGAGTTGAACAAAGCCAAAAAGAAGGATCATTTTCTCCTACCCTTCATTGACCAAGTGCTAGACGGATTGGCAAGGAATTTTTTTTCTTTCCTAGATGGATTCAGTGGGTACAACCAAATCCAAATCTACCTAGAATACAATGATAAGACCACATTCACCTATCCATGGGTTAATTTTTCCTATAGGGTCCTTCCATTTGGCCTATGCAATGCTTTTACCACTTTCCAAAGACCAGTCTTGAGTATTTTCGCTGAATTAGTACATGATGCAGTGGAAATTTATATGGATGATTTTACACCTTATGGATGGGATTGTCAAGAAGCCTTGACTAACCTAGGCAAAGTACCTCACAAATGCATTGAAATGAACATGTCTCTTAGTTCTGAAAAATGTGAATTCTTAATGACTGAAGGGACTATGCTAGGTCATTCAATATCTCAGCAAGGACTGCAGGTGGACCCGAGCAAAATAGCAATCATCCAAAGGGTCCCACCTCCGCAAAAGCAGAGAGATGTTAGGAATTTCTTAGGGTTAGTTGGATAATATTGAAGGTTCATAAAGGACTTCAACAAGTTGGCCTCTCCTTTATTTGTGTTGTTAGCCAAAGTTTCTGAGTTTATATGGTCAAAAAACTATCAAGAGGCCTTATACCTTCTAAAGGGTAAGTTAATCACTACACAAATTCTCTGAGGCCTGAACTGGGCACTCCCCTTTCATATTCATGCTGATGCCTCACAAAAATCCATAGGAGCAGCCCTAGGTTAGGTAGAAGAGGAACTGCCTTATGCCATCTATTTTATCAGTAAGAACTTGTCAAAGGTTAAGCTAAATTATACAATTACTGAAAAGGAACTCCTGGCTGTTGTGCATTCATTAAACAAATTTAGGCATTACATTATAGGCTATCAAACATTTGTGCATATTGACCATGCTACAATCAAATATTTAATGAACAAACCATATGTGAATGCTCGAATTATAATATGGTTCCTTTTATTACAATAGTTTGATCTAACCATTGTTGATAAGCCTGGTAAGGAAAATGTTGTTTCATACTTTTTATCTAGGGTAAATGTGCCTGCAGGTGAAGAAGGAACGGTGGATGACCGGTTACCAGATAAGCACTTGTTCGTTATTTTAGTTCTCTCTCCATGGTTTGCTGATATAGAAAACTATTTGTGATCAACACATTTCCCACCAAACTTGCCCTTAAAAAAAAGAGCAAGATAGTCAGGAAAAGTGCCCCCTTCACCTGGATTGGGGGCAATCTTTTCAAACATGGCCCAGATAAAATCTTGAGAAGGTGTGTAAGGGAAGAGAAATTTTTTGACATCCTTCTAACCTGTCATGATGGGCCTCGTGGAGGTCACTTTGCAACAAAGAGGACAACATTCAAAGTGTTACAAGCAAGCTATTATTGGTCCACTCTTCATCAAGATGTGAAAAAGTACACTAGTCAGTGCGATCTGTACCAGAGGATGGGAAAGCCTACTCCAAGAGATTAAATGCCCCTACAACCTCAAGTGACTTTTGAGCCATTTGACAAGTGGGGCATGGACTTCATTGGGTCTATCAACCCTCCTTCAAAGAAAAAACAGTACATTATTGTGTGCACTGATTATTTGACTAAGTAGGCTGAAATCAAGGAAATTAAGGGAGCAACAAAAGAGAAGGTGGCTGAGTTCCTAAGGGAAAATGTATTCTACAAATTTAGGTACCCTAGAGAGCTAGTCACAAACCAAGGCAGCCAATTTACCTCCAACATGATTGAGGAATTGCTCAAACATCACAAAATCAAGAATAGGACCTCCACTCCCTATCATCCACAAGCTAATGGGCAAGTGGAGGTGACCAACAGGGCACTGGAGGGCATCTTAACCAAGGTAGTGAGCAACATTAGGAAGGATTGGGTAGAAAGACTAGTTGATGCCACCTGGGCCTATGATTTGGTCTATGGGAAAAAGGCCTTGTTGTCCATTGAGTTTGAATATAACACATTGAGGATGGCAGCCCAACTAGATTTGAATCTCAATCATGCATTGAAAGAGAGATGGTTCCAATTGAATGGCTTGGATGAATTCAGAATGCAGGCCCTTCTACATACAGAGATAGTTCAGTTTCAGAGGAATATCTGACATGATAAACATATTAAGGAGAAGCAATTTCAGGAGGGAGATTGGGCATTGTTATATGATTCTAGGTGTAAAGACTTCAAGGGAAAGCTAAGGACAAGATGACTCAAACCTTATGTTGTGGAAATATGCCATGATAATGGTTCAGTGTAAATCAGAACTATAGATGAAGAAGCCATTCTGTTGCTTGTTAATGGGCAATGATTGAAAACAAGAGTTCATTGAAAATATCAAGAAAACATGATGATGGTGGAGTAAGTTCTAGCTCCTCCCTTATCAAGTCACTAAAAAGGAAAAAGAGAAAAAGGAACAAGGACTCAGGTGAAAACCTCCATGAGGCACCTGAGTCCCATCTTTGGGTTGAAAACCTCAGGAGGCGGCCATTGAAGAAAAAAATTAGAAAAAAGAATAAGAATATCCTAGGTGAAAACCTTCCTTGAGGTGCCTAGGGAAAATAGCTAGGGTGAAACCCTCTCTGAGGCAACCTAGTTGTTTCTCAAAATAAAATAAAATAAAAAAAGAGAAAAAGATACAATTGTTATTTGCAGGTGGGCGAGAAAGACATTCAAGGGGAAAAAAGAGGATCCAAAGGTAACCCTGCCTCACATATATTCATCTCCTCCACTCCTTACCATGCATCCCTCCATATTTTTATCATTTTTCCACTCCATTGCTTTGATTTATACGAAGACTGTGTTTTCTACAGGATCCCCTGTATTCCTACAAGATCCCCTGAAAACCTACAGGATGATCTTGTAGGAATTACAGTAGCTTGGAAAACCTAGAGGAAGCAATCTGAGGGCACATGGTAGGTTTCTTAGGTCCCTAAAATTCACCCTATGCATGATCTAACACCTCACCTCATCCACCGTCATCATCCCTACACTCACCATCGAAAACAAAAAAGATCAATTTCAACAGCTTCTGCCAGTCGTGGAAAAAAAAGAAAAAAAGGAAAACATGGAGGAGTAAGAGTATTACCTGAGAGTCCTTTACTCTACACACACTCCTACTCCTTCCTTCCATTCATTACACCATCCTCACAGCCCCATCCAAAAATATGATTAAATGATTCTAAGGGAGAAGCAACTATAGGACATCCTATAAGAAATCCCATAGCAACATATCCCACAAAATGCCAATCACCAGCAACAAGTCTTCACTAGGATGATCTAGGAGCTCCACAACAGTAACAACATCAGATATTTAGTCACAAATACCTGTAAAAGGAAAGAAACCATTAGCAGAAAACAAGAGGAGGAAGAAGAGTGATATGCAGCAAATAATCAAAGCAACACCTTTGATCTTCGAAAACTGCGGCATGGCATCGAAACCACGGGTAAGTATCCTGCTCACTCACTCATATGCATCATTTAATCAAAAGTTTTAAGGGTTACATGATAGCTGGTTTATAAGTGAAAATGTGTCCAGTTAATTCGGCCACCTTCATTCAGTCAGCACATGTAGAACCAGGTGTCCCCTGACACATGGATGTAGTCAACTCAAAGATAGGGGAGGAGTAGGACAAAAAGTGGTTAAACTATGGATCTACGAGGTGGGGGATGATTACGAGGAGTGGGAAATGGTGAGGTTATAGTCAGTACCAACGGTCCAAAAATGGCAACGTATCTCTGCTGCCAGCACGCCACCTCAATCTCATAACTATAGCCACCTACTGGAAGCAAGGATCCATCGTTTTTCACAGGAATTATACAAGAGCATGCATAGGAATTCCTGTAGGATACAACTTATAGGATAAGTCTATAGGATTAGTATATAGGATACACATAGGCAGTCTACAGGATAAGCAGAGAAGAGTTCAAGAAGGGATATCATGAGAATTATCCACTACCACCATTCTAAAGAGGTAGGCTCTAAAATTCCATCCCCATTTACAAGCCAATGAACCAGAAATACTCTAAAATCTAGTGAATTTAGCAACTGTGAGAGGTGAATTACATACACAGTCAACTCTGTTTTGCTCCTACCTTTAAAAAAATTGTGTCAACCATCTCATTTTCTCCTCAAGCTTCACCAGCAAGATGACAAGAGGATTTAATAAGAGAGAGCCCACAAACATTGTGAGGATACAACAACACCCCCAGGTGCTTGAAATCTTTACAAGACACAACTCGATGGGGTTTTTCAAAAAATTTACAAGGTATGATGATGAGGTGGCTCAAGAATTTGCTCACTCCCTCACTCCACACACCATAATCAATGCCACTATTTTAGTTAGAGGCCTCACTATAGATCTTACCCCATAGCTCATCATTAGGGTCATCACACTTCCCCTAGGAATTCCATGGAGAAAAGAGGACAAAGGAGACATTCAGGTGGTAAAAAGGAAATTATTTTTAGAAGGTGAAGAACCCACTAAGGACAAAAATGGAGTAAGGAGGGACAAACTGCCACACCCATGGAGTGAGGTAGGCTACCAACTCATCAAATATATCTCATGTGAGGGTAGATATAGTGTTGTTTATGGCTATCATTTCAGGATCCTTGAAGAATTAAGATTTGTGGTAGAAACACTAGTTCACCAAAGACCCAACATACCCTATTTATTGATGCAATCACTCATAGACTCCAGCAACAAAGTAAAGGAAGGGAATTCCCAACAATTGCCTCATCATGGGTTGATTAGGATCCTCATTGAAGATGCCCTCCAAAACCTTAGAATCCCTATAACATGGTCAACCTTTAGATACTTGCCAGCAGAGGATGACATTAAAACCCTCACTTATGATGTTAGTCCTTCTGTTAGTGAGGAGGAGGCAAAATTGTAAGAGGAAGATATAGAGCTAGATAAGGTTGAGATGGATGAAGAAGAAGCTAACACAGAGGAACATGATGAAGTAGAAGAAGAATAGGGAGAAGAGAAGGAGGATGATGATGAAATAGAGGAGGAAACTAAGGAAGAACCACAAGAGGAAGAAGACATGGAAAACATAGAGGAAAAAGGCATTGAAATATATAAGGGAAAGAGCACAAGGAGGAATAACCTAGGGTGTCTCCAGAGGCCTAAGTCACCAATCACCTATGTAAGGAGGCCTAGTACTAGATCAAATTCCTCAAAGGGTAAGGCCATCTTACATGATCCATAGCAGAACCTACAGGAAGTAAAAAATAGTCCTACATGATACTCTGCTAAAACTACAAGAAGCACAAAAATTGGAAAGCAAGGTAGGGGAGCAGCAAGAAATAAAATAAGAAGACCCAGAGACAAAGGAACCAAGACCCCAACCTAACCTTTACTCCTATTACGAGTTTATTGAAGGAGGTAAGTGTTACACAAAAATATCTTCACCTTGATTATTTGCAGTCGGTGTAGGCCTATCATCACCTATACCAGCTTCCTAAGCAAGTCTTAAGCCTCAACTCTTCAAAGCAAGCTTGAAAAATGAGAGAAAGACATCAAAAAAGCAATGTAACTTTGGTTCCGCACTTTCTCTTACTTTTTCTTGCGGGCCCGCACCTTCTGTTCAGGAAATCTGTGTACTTATACGCTCTGTATGTAAAGGGGAGGGTGCGTACCCCTGTAAAAGTCAAAAGGCACAATATTTATCTTAAAAAACTCATCTTGGGTTAATTCTAAGTTTTTTAGAGCATAGTTCCTTATCTTGTGTCAAGCTCGTTAAAAAATGAATCAAGGTTTTTAGAGTATAGTTCCTTGTTAGGTAGACTGTAGAGAGTAGTTATGAGCATAGTTCCTTATCTTGTGTCAAGCTCGTTTAAAAAATGAAACAAGGGTTTTGAGGATAGTTGTTTTCTTGTGTCAACCTCACTAAAAAATGAAACAACTCCCACGAGTCTTTCCAAGATTTCGAAAGTAAACCTTCATTTCATCCACATGGTTGAATGGAATGAAGCTTGGGGGGCATGTACTTTGATTTGCATCATTATGCTGGGGGCATGCAAACTTATAACAAGCATAGTTTTTCGTTTCAAGCTTGCGTAAACATGAAACCGAATTCGAGCATAGTTCTTTTCCTGTGTCAAGCTCGTTAAAAAATGAAACAAATCCTCCTCTAATTGAGTTGCGAGTTTGACTAGATCTCATAAATGTTAAGTTGTATATTTAGGTTAGTTATTTCAGTTTTTTGCATAATTTTCTTACAGTTTTAGGTCGAGTCTTTCAAATTATCTCATAACTGAACCTTCATTTCATCCAACTGGTTGAATGAAATGAAGCTGGGGGGCATGCGTGCTAGCAGTTATGCTTAGAGGGTATCAAGCACAGTTTTATCTATGTTTCAAGCTTGTGTAAAAATGAAACTACTTTGAAGCATATTTTTTCTCTATTTCAAGCTTTTGTAAAAATGAAACCTATCTTGAGTCAATTTCAGTTATTTTCAAGACTCGTTAAACTCATGAAAATCCCGAGATATTTTGCTATCTTTCATTCTTGTAAAACAAATGAAAATGCCGAGTTATTTCTGTCTTTTCCTGCTCGTAAATTAAAATGAAAGTCGGCCATATGAGTACATTTTTATCATTTTTTCGAACTCATTAAAACTTACGAAAAAGTGAAAACCATGAGTACATTTTTATCATTTTTTCGAACTTGTTAAAACTTACGAAAAAGTGAAACCTTAGAGTAACCTTTAAGCTCTTTTCTGACTCCTAAAACATGAAAAGATTGCCGAGTTTTTCTTTTAAACTCGTTAAAACGGAATTAAAAGACGGTCCATTTACAGCCCTTTTCTGACTGTAAAAACACGAAAAGATTGTCGAGTTTTTGTCGTTTCAAACTCGATATTGGTCATAAAATGACGTGTCATTGATCGCTTTTTTACTTTTTTGGATCAGAGGCACTAATTATGAAAAGTACTCCTTGGTCATAAAAGATCAAGCGGTTCTCTCAAG
>APFE030710330.1:287495-310628 GCA_000404065.3 Pinus taeda | reverse complement strand
AAAAAAAAAAAAAAATCGTCCAAAACCGCCTTTCCTAGCCAAAGTTATGGCTATTTACTCCCAACTGCCAGCTGCCCCTACAAAAACTCCAGCTAACTGTAGTTAGTGTCGAGCTAACCCCGACATTTTGGCAATTCTGCCAATTTTGGAGCGCTTCACCAAATTCTTCGCCAGTTTGACCACCGGTTAATGGATTGTGTTAATGGTGCATGTGAATAGTTTGATGGTTCGGTGGTTCTATGTCGGATTACGTGCAAAGTGGTTGGTTAACTCTCCGTTGAACTATTTGTTGGACCCAAAAATCCGCATATGACCACGTTTCATAGCCGTTATCGGATTTACCGCCGCTCGTTTGGGTGTTAAGGCCTTGGTTCTTGGTGGTGGTCGCATGATATGGGGGCTGGCCCCCTTAGGGCCCCGCCCAAACCAAATTTGAAATTCTTATACACTTTTCTCCGCCCATGTAGCAAGAAGCGCCTCAAGGGCCTAATGGTAAAGCGTGGAGGTGGTAGAAAATAGGTCGTGTGTTCAAACCACACTCCGACCAACAAAACTTTTGAAATACGCTGCTGACGTCACCTTGCCATGTGGCGGCTTTTGAGCTTTCCATGTGGCAGCTTCTGATTGGCCTGCCCAAAAGGAATATTCTGTGGAATATTCTTTTTTAAATTTTTTTGAAAATTCAAAAATTAAGGGTTATTGGGCGATTTTGTTTTTGTCATAACTTTCTTATACGACGACCATTTTTTGAACTGTTTGCGGCGCTAGAATCAGGAGGACGAGCTCTATCCGATCGTTCAAGTTCGAGCCAGTTCTGAGCACTTTCATTTTTGAGCATTTTACGACACTTGGGACATGAGCCCCTGATCACACATAGATTCTTATCTCAATGGATTGAGCTTCACAAAGAATGAAGCAGATGCTAATCTCTACTAAATTATGGTAGATGGTTGCCTTCTCATCTTATTTCTCTACGTGGATGATTTGATATTGATAGGAGATGAGAGGTTGATCTAGTCTTGCAAAGAGGACTTTGCAACAGAGTTCGAGATTAAGGATATGGGTTTGATGCACTACTTCCTTGGCTTAGAGTTGTGGCAAGGAGATGGAGATATATATTTTGGGCAGGGAAAGTACACCTTTGAAATCCTTCAGAGATTCCACATGCAGGATTGCTAACCCATGGATACTCCTCTAGTTACTAACTGGAGGAAAGAGGAAGGATTGTAAAGGAGAGGCAGTAGATGACACTATCTACAAATAGTTGGTGGGCTACTTTATGTACTTAGTGAACATGTTGGCTTTGTGGGCCCTAACCCAGGTTCAACGTTAGTCAGCCCAAAAAATCCCAACACTACTGGCCCTTTCGGCATCAGCCCGTGGAGCGCGGTCCGAAGTCTCACCCGAAGCAATATGGGGGGATGTTGGAACCAAGTTTCCACACCCTGAGATGGTAGTGATGTCGGTTTATACCCCCCTATCCTGCCTTCGTGCAGGTCGCTAAGCCTTAGGGCTTATCTTTCTACCCTTTATCCCACCCTTCAGTACCTCCGTGAAGGTGTACGATTGACCTTCGTGCAGACCTAACTAGTGGTTTAGGTACTTTTGCACTCCTATGACGATGTATTGTATAGGTTCCCAGGTTATCTCAAGTGTTTTACTTATTCTACCAATCAATTATAGTTATCGTCACATAAACTTATTTTCTTACTTGCGTTCAATTAACAAATAAAATCACATAAATTCACACATTAAATAAACATTGTAATATAAACCTAGGTCGTAATGCAATATAATCAGATGCATTAACAAAGAATAAATACATAATAATTGCAGAATACTTCTCTTTATTGATATCTCTAGTTTAATACGGACTCTATCCACCCTGTGCACACAGCTGTAGGGGTCTACGCACTCAGTTACAGACTTCTACCCTAGGCCTCTGCGCACTCAGCTGCAGAACCTCTACCTACGCTAAGAGCCAAGAACACTTTAGAACTTCTTCACTCTACTTTGCTACCAACTCCTCTCCTTTTCTTCCTTAACTAACTTAAAGCTTACTTACTTAGCTCCCTTTTATACAATCCCATGGTCCTCGAACCATGGGTATATCTTTATAGCTAACTTGACACTTTACGGAATAAGGGCAGACAACCCTTTATGACTTTTGACACCTTCACACTTCGTGACCAAAAAATGCGGAGACTTTACAAATTTATTACAAAATTGTCCCAAAACATGGGCTTTTAGCCCCAAAACTACTCTTGGGTCAGTCCGTTCCCAATAGGCCACCAAAATGAACATGGTGACTCACCCTCGAGTCACTCTGTGGGTGTTATACAACAAATTGACCTCCTGATCAACTCAGAGGGAGAAGACATGATGACTAAAGCAAAGACCACAATTATAGGCCTTGATTCCACACTAATGTTAGTTGTACACTAAAAACCTGCTTTATAAATCTTGTTACCAAACCTGGAGGTGTGTTAGTGACCCTACTAAAGCATGCTGCTAGTTAGGGAACAGTGTTAGTGAAACTAAGCGAAGTTCCAAGGGTCATACCAACGAATTGGCTCACAAATATCGAGATAATTGTCCCTAAATTTACTCAAGAAAAGCAAGGAAACATCCAAAAACAACCTATTTGGAGAAATTCTAATCTGAGAAAAGGAGGCAAATGGGAAAGAGCAAAAAAGCAGGGAAAGTTCATTGATTTTGCCCTTGTGAACTTTATGAGGAACTTGGAAACCCTAACTTGATTGCTATATAAGCAATGAGAGGGTCATTGCGAAAGGGGTCAGAGCATTTGAAAGGATAGCCTACTAAGCTGTTGTGAACTGTCACATATCTGAAGAAGTGAGCTAGAAGAGAGAGAGAGAGAGAAACGGAAGGGGCAAAGGAAGACTGATACAACATATGGTTTTAATCACTCTTTCGTTATTAATACAGAACTACAGTTGTGTTCCCTACTTCATGGTGTCCGTAACATTGTTCATTAAGTTGTTCATTTGATACTTGTTTATATGAGTAGTTTAGTTGTATGTAAATATATGTTCATTGTGTATTCATATATTGGTTTTCAAGGTTGTATGCGGTGATTGTGTTTGCCTCTCCTTTGTGTAGGAATTGATTTGGAGCTGGCTTTAAGGGAGTTCCTCTTGGCTGCATTGTGATCTCCAAACAAATCTAGAAGGAGACTTGAGGTAATCCTCTTTCCACACTTTGTTAATTGATATTTGTCTATGAACATGTGTATAACTTGGTAGCATCTGCAGATAATCTTACAGTCTGTCGAAGGTCCCAGGAAGGCCTTTGAGGGTAGTTTTCATTCTCCATACACTGTGCATTTTACCCCATAGCAGAATTGGCGACTCCGTTCGGGACTATACATCTAGTTCCTGGTTTACCCAGACTCTTCTCGGTTCTCTGCTCCTTCTAAGAGCTCCCTATTCTTCAACAATGCTTTTCTGACCCACCAAATATCTTGCTACATCTTGCTTGTATACATTCATCTCAGAAACTGATCTTGGAAACCCTCTTTTTGATAGATTTCTCACACTAACACAGGTTAGTAGGCTACACAAAGCTTTATAAAGCACTGTGCTTGGTCACAGGGAGCATTAGTGGGCCTACTAACTCTCCGTAGCCACTGTTACAGAGCGTTAGTCTCCCATTACCTTGATTTTCAATAGTGTCTGTGGACCAAAAGGGATAGGAAATCTTCTCATGGGCTAAAATAAGATTTTTAACTATATTATGTCACCAAAATTGGTGTCCTAGAAATTTATTTTTAGGAAAAACGTTTTGGTTTTTCTCTCTTAAAAACATTTTTTCTGAAATAAATACTGACAATTTGTATTCATCCTTCTGTTTAACTAGTTGTAAGTTGCTTCATTTTGGTTTCAAGTAGTTGTTAGGAAACATTGAAAAAGAATCTTTTGGTTATGCATGTGTTGAAAGACTATGGATGCATGGAAGAAACTATGAATATGTAAAAAATATGAATATGTAGAACACAACTTGTTTGCATCAAATTGAAATTTTTTTCAAAGCATTGTTTTTGCATGATTTATTGAGTCAAGAGTCTCATCACATTTCATACATTAACTTCCCTAGCGAAGACAATAATCAAGTACACACAAAAATTACCTAAAATCGATAAGTAGCTCTTTATTTGAGCAAACAAACATTAGTTAGGCTAGGATCTTGGGATAAGCATATGAGTGAACTGCCCAAGGTCGAAAACCAAACTAGTGTCATTAAACGAGTGAAAAATTCCTTTTGAACTCATACTACCAGTACCACTCCAGTGAAAGCAGAGCGAAATATTAGACAACATCGGACTGTAAGTGAAGGTAGCTTGCCTTCTCTTACAAATCTTTTAGGTATTCTGTGTATTGGGGGTCCCTTCAGGGATTTCAAAACTGAGTCGGGGACTCAGGTATCTTTCCCACATAGCGTACTATCTACGACTATGTCCCCCTCGGTGGTCTCTGTGATCTGAGGTATCTTTAGTGGCCAAACTTATAGGGACTTACACAAGGTGACTGGGACGAGATGTCCTGGTACCTAACACGAATTGGTCTACTCTGTCTTCAGTTTTTGGGAGGGTGCCCGTCTTCACAAGAGTACTTGGCCCCTCAATCTGAGGTTTGTGTGAAGCTCTATAGTAATCGTAACTGTACATATGGCCATCCTTCTCTGTTATTCACTGAGATACTAGGTTTCATCTCCAGTGATCAGTGCTTATCAGACAAGGTAATTTCCCTCTATTTGTTGATTGATCCATTTAGTGTATTTTTTAGGTACCTGAGTGCTATCATTTGAGACAACGAATATCACGATAAAATTTATTGATAAAAATTAACGGTCACTATGGATACATTCAGCCCTCATTGTCACTCTGATGATTGTTAGGACTTCATCCACTCATTGTGGAAGATCTGTCGAGTTCCACTGAATTGGATTTCCCATCATCAGGGATCAGTGTCCTAGATCTCACATGGGATCTGTTTGGACAACTAACGATTCAAGTTTTCCGTAGGATTTCTTTACCGAAGGATTTCTTCCTCCCTTTAACCCTTTGCTCATGAATCCATTGGAGCCTGTCTTGGCTCCCATGGTACCTATACTTCCTGCTTCAATAGTTGGAACATTTCCATCTATCTAGTTGACGACTAACGGGTTGTGGAACTTTAGGGACACTTTTGGTCCTTCACCACTCCCCTAGTCGACAGTCACCACAACACCGGTAATGGTGAATCCCTTTGTCCCATTTTTCCTAGGTACAACCACTCACATGACACCCTCTACGAGTGGAACCTAGCAGATGCCAGGTTCCACCTCTATGGTGCCAAACTGCATACCTTCGACAAGTGCCACATACAGTGCTCCCTATAACACTCATTGTGGCACTATGGATGCGGTTCTCATTTACCAACAATATGGTCAGCCAATAATGTATAGTTCAAACCCCCAGATTCATATACCTAGGGGGGTTCCCAATATGCACATGCTGGTAGGGAACGTAACAATTCCCCCTCCATTCTTAGGCATGCATGGTCAGTCGCTAATTGACATGAGCGTTCCCTCTGTCAATTAATGACAAATGGTTAGTTCTATGTCAAGCAGGAATCCTCAAGGGATTCCCAACCAGTCCATGTGGGCACCCTACTCACATATTCAAATGAGTCAAGGGGGCACCGCTTATACTGGGAGCAATTTCATACCCCAGTATCAAAATCCTCATGGAAATCCACTCTACAACACCATATCTCAAAGCAACTACTACACCACGCAACCCATGTATAATATGCGGAACTAAATGATGGGAGGAGTTCAAAGCTCCTCAAGTCATCTGTCATCACCATGGTCCGAGTCGGGGGCACCTAACTCTCTGCCTTTTTTGGAAACATTGGATATACCCGACTTATACAAGCTGACAAACGACCCCATCTATCACAACTTATAATGGCTGCCGATCCCACATAAAATACCAACAGACATCCCAAAGTTCGATGGAAAACAAGTGGAGGATCTGGGCACCCATATCACCACCTACCATCTCTGGTGTGTTTCAAACTCTATGGTGGATGATAGTGTCCGATTACATATTTTTCCCCACACCCTCATTGGCAACGCAGGGAAATGGTATATTGAGTTACCACGCATGTCAGTAAACACATTTGACGCTTTAGCGATGGAATTCCTAAAGCACTTCCAGCTACCCATCTGCTATGAGATTGGGACAGAGCTCCTCACTTCATTTTGTCAGGATACTACCACCCACATCTCCGATCATATCCATGAATGGAGATGTAGGTGGAGGTTAGTCAAAGCTCCCATCCTAGACTTTCTCTTAATAGATTGGTTTTGTAAGTCCTTACTCCTGCAAATTACTAGAGATGTCGCTCTACGTGGTGCGGTCACAAACGACCAATCCATACATCATGCCCAACACTTAGATTTGATATATTCAAAGTCTGGCACTCTTTACGACATAATCCCCAATGGCGCTAGCAACCCCAATGCTTCCACTATTACCAAATCAACTGCTTTTCCTACCACTGAGATAAACTCTATGCAGTCTACACAAAATCTCGATGATAAGAAAAAGAAGAATAAGAAAAAGACCGCTCCTTCTGAAGAGCAGTCAATAAAGCAGCCAAACCCAAAACAGAAGGCCTCTACACCTATTGATGATGGAAAGGATAAACCCACCACATTTCCTTACAAAATCTATGCTGAAGACCACATGACCTATTGCTATCTGTGTCTTCACTAATGCACATAATACATTACTAGAAAGGATACTCACCAGACCCCCGTTGTCCTCAAAAATCCTTTCCCAGCTCAGCATCAACAAAAACTTATTGCAGACCAACCGCAACCCTCACAAGGGGGCATAACATCCTTCAACTGGTGAAGGATCTTCTACCATTTTCACATTTGAAATGGTAGAACTCGCCACAAGAGCCAAATCTTATGGAGCTCTTGTCGCTCCTATAGTAGAACCTTCCTCAGGTCAAAACTCACCACTGCCCAATGATTTGCATATCGAAAGGCTGGTTATGGACCTTGTAATTCAACCCCCAAAAGGGGCACTTCGATGCACAATGCACAATACATTTGCACGTGTCGCCCAAAACTACAACATTGTAGAAGATTTGGCGCAAGTGCCATCGGCTATGTCAGTGCTCGAAGTATTACAAACATGCCCAACACAACAGAAAGCTTTGATTTCAGCTATTGGTGGTATCGACCCAGAGGATTCCATGTTTGCTATTTTTGACATGGACAAGTGTAAACCTCTTCTTTCTCACTAGCTTTCATTCCAGGTACATATAACTTCGAAAGGTAAAGGTATACACAGAACTGTCATCGACGAAGGTGCTTCTACCTGCGTCATGTTAGCTTCATGTTGGCTTACCCTAGTTCTCCAACCCTATCCTTGCTGTCGAACTTCCCGAAAGCTTTCAATGACCACACCTTCATCCCAAAAGGATACCTAGCCAGTTATCCCATCACCTTGAGTGGGAAAATAGTAACGGTAGATATTGAAGTCATGGATCATAAACTCGACTATAATATGCTTTTGGGCTGTACTTAGACTTATGCCATGAAGGTTGTTGTGTCTTCGGTCTTATGTATCATCCTCTTTCCCTTCAATGGAAAGATAGTCACAGTCAACCAACTGTCCTTTTTCACCCCAGATTACTCTCCGTTACCTAGCAGCTTTGTACCCTTAATGGGTGGTGTACCTAACACTTATGTCAGTATTGGTGCTGGTCTATTGAAGGCTTCTTTCCTCATGGGTTGTTTCCCTCTTCAGCTACCGAAGGTTTCACAGATGGTCAATATGCTTTCATCTATTCCTCATGAACAAACTAATCCATGGTTCCTATCGGCACCTTCAGGCATTAACACAAACGGAGAACAAATGTTGTTGTCACCAGCTGAATTGGCCTACCAAGCCATCCAATCTACATCCACAACTCCGATCACTTTGGTTTCGGCCAACAGTACCACTGCCCCTCCCATAACAGCTCCTTCTTTCAATCCACTCAATCAAGTCCTACCTATGGATGAAGCTATTAGAGAGATCACGAGTTTAGAAGAGCGACCTTGGGAGGACTCACATCATTGTGTTTCAATATCTGATTCGAACATGACGCCTCTTCAAAACCTGTCACCTGATGCACTAGAAATAGTTTCCTCACCATATATGAGTATCCACACTTTGGAATCGGAAGGAAATGGGGGAAATATTTCAAAACCATTGCTCACCGATATTTCTGTCATGACAGGCATCATGGAAAACATACAAATTGGAGCCAATCACAATCCTGAGGAAATTGTGAGCTTCACCTACCCGTTTAGGGAATTCTGAGATGTTTTCCCTTGGTCTTATGAGGAAATGCATGGCATAGACCCTTCTATTGTCAAGCATGATATCAAGGAAGATCGAGCGTTCTTTTTATGGTATTTTTCTTGCTCGTTAATCCAAAAAATCCTCTAGTCTCCTTCTTCGAGCTCGCTAAACTACCACGAAGAAGATCGAGCGTTCTTTTTATGGTATTTTTCTTGCTCATTAATTCGAAAAACCTCGAGTCTCCTTCTTTGGGCTCTTTAAACTACTACAATGAAGAATAGAGCACTTTTTGAGATATTTTATTGCTCTTTAAAAAATAGAAACATCTCCGAGTTTTCATTGTTGCGCTCGTTAAATCTATACGACGATGCTCTGAGCAACTCTTTTTTGATCTTTTTCCAGCTCATTAAACTGAAAAAGACCAAGGGAGCATTCTTTTTAGGTGTTTTTTTCTTGCTCTTTAAATTGAAAAAATCCCGAGCTTTGTCTTTAGGCTCATTAAACTTTATAAAGATGACCCGAGCATTCTTTTAGGTACTTTTCTCACTCGTTAAACTGAAAAATCTCGAGTTTTTGTTACCGGGCTCGTTAAAAATATATGGCAGTAGCAAGAGCACTTTCTTTTTTGGGACCATTTCTCGCTTTTACATCGAAAAATCCCCGAGTTTTTCTCTTCCTTTGAGCTTGTTAAATCTATGAAGAAGGAATGAGTAGTCCTTTTCCCTCTTTTTCTCGCTCAATAAACTGAAAAAGATACCTTGAGTTTTCTTCATTTGACTCATTAAAAATTTTGATGAAGGTATTGAGTTTGTCATCGTGTGACTCATTAAAAATTCATGATGAAAAATGAGTTTAGTCCGTCACCTCGTACTCGTAACAAAATGAGGTAAACATTTATTGAAAATAGGTTTCTCTTTATCCAGGTTCAATAGATTAACTAACGGAAAAGTAACTGATCCGGGTATACTATTAACCTTTTGTCACACCCGGTTAACAACTATGACAAAGGGACCACCATGGAGTTGCTCTATACGATCTTTTCAGACTCTCTAAATATGAAAAGACCACTGAGTTGTCTAGTTTGGACTCTTTAAATTACACAGACAAGATATAGAGTCGTTCTTTTTACGATACTTTTCAGACTCTTAAAACATGAAAAAACCGACGAGTTTGCCTGTATGGACTGATTAAACTAATCAGATATGGAAAAGGGTCACTCTTTTTACATTCCTTTTCAGACTCTTTAAAAAATGAAAAGATCAATGAGTTTACCCGTCTGGACTCATAAAATTAATCAGACATGGAAAGTGGACAATACAACTGTATTCCGTATTAGAAAGCATGGTTTGGCAGCAGTCGTTCCCTTAAACATGGCACTCCCTTAGATAAACCTTCCTTTTGACGGCCTCTCAATATGAATGCTACCATCTTATGAGTTTTAGTCTATATACCCTGATGTAATTGCATCTTTGTATCCTAACACAATGTAGTGTTCATGAGTCTAGTGTTGTCTGGCTAAAACTGTTGTCGTGCCTTCTAGTCTTCAAGTGTTAACCATTTGTTTCCTCCATCAACCGATCAAACATATCCTTTCATCATGCCCTCCGTTGTTTAGACCCAAATTCTCAAAAGATTCCTCAAAAAACAAAATCATTCTTGTCTCGTTTCGTGTCGATTGATGTAGGACACATTACTGCCTACCTTTCGACAGGTTTCTTCCTATCGACTTCAACACTCTATCTAGGAAGATAACCCAGAAACACATTCAGTGCCTTGGTACTTGCATACATTAGTGGCAGGTTTCCTTGTGTTTGTTAAGGGGTTCTCATTATTGGCTCATGGTTAAGCGATTCTACGGGTGTTCGATGACAAATACATCTTTCACACTTGTTAGATTCAATGTGCATCTTGGAGACCATCACCATCATCAGTGGCCTACCTCACGTCTGTTAACAATCTCCATTATTGACTGGTAATCAAATGATTTCATGCATGTTCGACGTTAACGCATATATTTGCATGTATCAATCTATGCTGTTCAGTGAAGCATAAATCAAGACCTTGGGTAGAGGATTGCATCATTCAGCTTTGTTTCCTCTCCCAAGCCGCAGATATTGTTTTTTGTAGACAGTTGTTTCAGGATGATTCTATTATGACACTGGATCCACATTGTGCTTATCGGTGGCCAGTATTGTCATATCTCTTTGGAGAAAATTACTCTGACATATCTATTGGGCATGGGAATGCTCGACTCAGGACATGATTTTAGTAGTTATATATATATATGTGTTGTATCAAGTTTCCCTTACCGCCCAAAGCTTCTCTCTCTCACATTTTGACAGGAAAAATTACAGTTTAGGTAAAGTATTTTGGCCATCGTTGCAGCCTCTGATCTCATACTTTAGGGGGCATCTGTTATACAACAAAATGAACTCCTCATCAACTCAGAGGGGAAAGACATGATGACCGAAGCAAAGACCACAATTACAAGCCTTGATTCCACACTAACGCCTATTGTACACTAACAACCTGCTTTATAAAGCTTGTTACCAAACGTGGGGGTGCGTTAGTGACCCTACTAAAGCATGTTGCTAGTTAGGGGGCAGTGTTAGTGAAACTAAAGGAAGTTCCAAGGGTCAAACCAACGAATTGACTCACAAATATCTAGATATTTGTCCCTAAATTTACTCAAGAAAAGAAAGGAAACATCCAAAAACAACCTATTTGGAGAAATTCTAATCTGAGAAAAGGAGGAAAATGGGAAAGAGCTGAAAAACATGACAAGTTCATTGCTTTTGCCCTAGTGAACTCTATGAGGAACTTGGCAACCCTAACTCGATTGCTATATAAGCAATGAGAGGGTCATTGTGAAAGGGGTCAGAGAATTTGAAAGGATAGCTTACTAAGCTATTGTGAACTGTCACATATTTGAAGAAGTGAGCTAGAAGAGAGAGAGAGAGAGAGAGAGAAGCGAAAGGGGCAAAGGAAGACTGATACAACAGATGGTTGTAATCACTCTTCTGTTATTAATATAGAACTGTAGTTGTGTTCCCTACTCCATGGTGTCGATAACATTGTTCATTAAGTTGTTCATTTGATACTTGTTTATATGAGTAGTTTAGTTGTATGCAAATATATGTTCATTGTGTATTCATATATTGGTTTTCAAGGTTGTATGCGGTGATTGTGTTTGCCTTTCCTTTGTGCAAGAATTGATTTGGAGCCAGCTTTGAGGGAGTTCCTCTTGACTGCATTGTGATCTCAAACAAATCTAGAAGGAGACTTGAGGTAATCCTCTTTCCATACTTTGTTAATTGATATTTGTCTATGAACATGTGTATAACTTGGTAGCATCTACAAATAATCTTACAGTCTGTTGAAGGTCTTGGGAAGGCCTTTGAGGGTAGTTTTCATTCTCCATACACCATGCATTTTACCCCATAGCAGTGGGCGTGGAGATATTGGCACGAAGACCTCCCAACTTGACCTGTATGACTGCCACCTCGGCGGTGCATTGCGAGGCCACTTGCTTCACTTCTTTGACCAATTTCTCTGTCACTAGTCCTAAACTATCAGCCTGAAGCTTTTGCTGAGTCACCTGTAGACTAGCAAGCTTGCCTTCAACGGAGGTCGTGATCAAATAGGCCTTGTCCAACCAAGGCTTCAAGCACGCCTTCAACACTTCCTCTTTGTGCTGAGCTGCATCTACCTATTCCTTCAATTGTTTTGCCTCCTACAGCTTCACAAGTCTCTATGTGAGGGTGACAGTGCATGTTGTTCCTTTCATCTTGTCATAGTGCTACTGCAGTTCTCATGCCTCTGTCTCCAGCCTCTATATGTTAGGATCTTCTTATAGATTGGCTAGTACTTCAAACAATTGTTCAAACAGCCTTATGCAGTCTGCTACTGCACTGTCTACTACCGTATCGCCTCTACGACAACGGTTGTGCACTACTTTTTTACTTCCGACGGAGTTGAAGGCTGGGCCTTCAACTACAATTCTACAATTTGGAGGTTCAACTCTAGTTGAACCTTGGCCAAATCTGTGCGAACGTTGTACACCCCCGTAGTAAGTTTGTGAACTTGCACCTCTACCGGTTCTTCCTCAGGAATGGCCAACTCCGGGACCATTCGGCATGCTTCCTAGATGACCTGAACTATGCACTTGTTTCGATCAGTTACGTTGTTCATGATGGCGATGTCAAAGTCTCGCTGGGCCATCTACACATTATTGATGTTCTGCTCACTTATCACCTAGAAAGGGCGTTGTTCGCCAGGCCTTAGCTCCATGATCACCCCATCTTGTAGTAGGTGGAGAACCTCACCAGCAAGTGCTGCCAAGTTCATTCCTACTCCCTTGATGGTGATTTTAGTAGGCCGGTCAACTTCGATCTCTATGGTCAGTGCTCCCTCCAGCAGCACTATTGCTCGGGAGTCCCTCACGTGCAGCATCCTGGCAGCTTTTGAAGTACTGATGGTGAGGCTGGTGGACACCGTGCCAGCCTGTGTTGCACAGATCTGCAGTTCATGTAGACTCGTCTATATGGCCCCTGATACTTGCTGTTGCTGCTACACAAACTACTGTAGTAACTCCATGGTGACATCCCGCACCATATCTCTAATGTCATTCAAATCTCCCTTTGTTAGGGTGATTGGGTCTAGCGACATCTTATTGGCCTTGGATTTCTTTCACGGCCCAACTTTTTCCTATCCTCTTGGATGCTTGATACAAAATGACGTTGTCTACGGGTCCACTCTGTGCTACTCTGTCTGCTTGTTTGTTCCTTCCTTTGTTTCGGGCAAGGGCGACCTCACACCTTTGTTAGAGCCGCACTCTGCTTCGCCTATCTACTCTTTTGCTTGTTGTGTGATATCACACTCTGCCTGGGCCTTGTCATCGGCCCCCTTCATCCTCTTCTCGGCCACCTACTCCATCTTGAGCTTAGCCTCCTCCCTTTTGCGTTGAGCGGCGAACTTGCTCGATCCCACCACCAATTCTTAGGCAGTGCGCCACTCTACCGGCCAGCAATCAAGAACTACATCGATCACGTCATCAGTTGCCAAGTATGGTAATTCATGCCACTTATGCTTAGGGTCCTTCCACGCCCTGGTCGATAAGCGTTGAAAGTCTTTCTTGAAATCCACATACTCCTACAGTTTGGCAAACATAATAGGCGACAATCACGGCTTGCGATTGATAGCCATGCATATATTCATTTCCATCAAGATCCAAAAGAACTTGCTATCCTTGATGCGTTGAGCATCCTTCGTCACCCACAACGAAGCATAGTTCACTTATTCTAGCAGGTATGGCGCACTCTCATCGTCAAATCATGAACAGTGACTTTAGCAGTCGATTTTCGGCTAACCTGCGGGGTTTTTCCCTGGGTAGTGCAACTCTCTCCGCACTATCGCAAACCGTGTGACATCTCCTCATTCCACGCAATCCTCCAATTACACAATATCCCAACCTGGGCATTGTAGTTTATAGTCCCGTGCCTCCTTTTAGCTGCCTGGAGTGCTAAGACTGTGGTACCTTCATATAGTCACCTGGCCTGATCACCAATGTATGGCTTTAATCGATTTCCATTCACCTTTCTTGGGAAGGGATCTCCCTTTAATTTAACCAACTAAATTTCTCCACCATTAGTATTCTCCTTAATGACATAGGGCCCTAGCCAGTGCATCCTAAATTTCCTTGGAAATTTATCAAACTTGCTGTCATATAACAAAACTAGATCATTTACCTTAAAAGTGCATGGTTTAATGTGTCGATCATGCCACGTTTTTTCGCGTTGCTTTTGGACATGTTGGTGAAATCGACACAGAAACCTTTCTTCATCAAGCTCGGCAAGCTGCGCGAGCCTCTCTTCTAGGGCTCCGCGATCCGTCATACCCATGAGTACTGCTATGCCCAGACTAGGCACAATCTATTTAATTGGCATCACTACTTCAACACCATATCCAAGCCTAAAGGGTGTATGTCTAGTCAACTTTTTGCACGTCATTCGATAATCCCATAGTACTGTGGGTATGTGTAGGTCCCACTCATTTTGCTGAGTGTTGCAAACCTTGGTCAGTGCATTCTCCAATACCTTATTGAATTCTTCCACCATCCTATTATCATGTGGGTGATAAGGCATGCTTTTCTGGTGATAGATATGAAATTCCTCCGTCAGCGTGCTGATAATTTTGTTCAAAATATTTTGACACCCAAATTGCATCAATACACACTTAAAGAGAAACTTCGTAGTGATCGCGCCTGTGTAATCCTTCATAGGCTGTGCCTCCACCCATTGAGCCAAATACTCAGTCATGGTGATAATGTACCATGCACATGTCTTCTTTCCTTGAGGCTGAATGGTCCCACACAATCTATTGTCCATTTCTCGAAAGGTTGTAACGTCATTTGTGGGTTCAGAGGTAACTCATCTCTCCATAATGGTCTTCCAGTCCTTTAACACACATCACATGCCCTGCAGTAAGATTTTAAATCCTTATGGAGGGTTGGCCACCACAACCCTGCGTGTAAAATATTCTATGTGGTTTCCCTTCCTGCGTAATGCCCTGTCGTGGCACCCCCATGAGCATCCACGAGGATACTACTTCTCTCAAACTCTGGTACATATTGTCACAATACTTCATGAGACCCCATTTTGTATAGATGTCCGACAATGATAGACAAGTCTGTTGTGCACACCTCTAACTCCTTTTTCTACTGGGTGGTGTAGCCTTCTGGGGTAGTTCCTGTTGTTAGGAAGTGTATGATGTATTCAAAGTGACCATTCACGATGCGCACTGCAAAGGGTTGTGCATTAGGCAATCCTTCCTCCAAATTAGTAGGCTCTTCTCCTGTTTCGATGTGCAACACATGGTCTGGTCCCATGTTCAGTCATCTAGGCTTCACAATAACTTCAAAATCATACTCCTGGAACAATAAAAACCACCTGCAAATTCTCCCCCCAACACAGGCTTATTGACTAGGTATTTCAATGCAAAATGATCTGTATACATCTTAAAATATCCACCCAAAAAATAGTGTCTAAACTTCTGGAGCACATATACCATTGCTAGTCCTTCGTGCTCGGTGGTGGAATAGTTCTTCTCAGCCTTGGATAACCTCCTGCTTGCAAAGGCTATAGGATGGTCCAATTCTCCTTCGCCAACCTATGCCAGTATTGCTCCTAGTGGTATACATGATGCATCTACATGTACATGAAACTCCTTCTTCCAATCCAGGAAGACTAAAATTGGCGCGGTGACCATTTTTCCTTTCAACACATCCAAGCTTTTCTGACAATCCTCATTCCAACAGAACGTGACATCCTTTTTCAACAAATTTTCCATAGGCACGGTGATTTGGGCATAGCCCTTGATAAACTTCATGTAGTACCCAGTATGTCCCAATGTTACGTGCAATTGTTTCACACTCCTCAGTGCCTCTAGGTAAATTATCACTGCAATCTCCGTGATATCTACCATCAATCCCTGCCTACGTAACACATGACCCAGCAGAGCCCAAAAGGGACACAAAACAAACATTTCTTCAAATTGAGCGCAATCTAGTACCTTCGACAAGTATCTAGCATTAAGTGCAAACTTGCCACATGGCGTTTTACCAACCCAAACACAGTTCAATCATCAAAGTACACCTCCAAAAACTTATGAATGAAGTCTTTAAATGCAGCAATGACTACGCACGAAAAAACCGCAGGTGCATTCTTAAATCCGAACGACATTATGATATACTTAAAGCATCCCCATTCAGTCGCGAAGGTCATCTTACTTCTATCTTCAGGCGTGATTTTGATATGATGGAACCCAAAGAACCCATAAGTGAAGGAGTATGCTTCCTAGCCACCTACATTATCCAATACCTCATCGTTAAACGGAGTAGGGAAAGGATCATACACGCAAGTGTCATTCAACTTCTTGAGATCTATGCATATCCTTATTTCATCCTTCTACTTCTTTTCCTATACCACCATTGGGCTCACCCAATCAGATTCCTCTATAGGCTCAATGATGCCTGCCACAAGCATCTTATCTAACTCTAAGCGGATATTTTCCTTATACTTCGGATTGAGATGGTAAGGTCTTTTCTTAACCGGCTTTGTGTCGGGTTTTAACATGATCCTCATAACACCCAGGTCTCCTATTATCCTTTTAACTCCGTAAACTTGGTAGGGAACAAATCCTGGTATTCACAGAGCAATTCAATGACCTTGTCTACCGTTGCGTCATCCCAGTAATATCCAAGATTTGCGAATTTGGGCTCCGCCTCCGTGCCAATATTTATCTGTTTAGTTTTCAGTGGTGTGGTTATGTCAGGATTCTCGATTGCCGGTCCCTCGATCTCGCGGTGACCCTCGGTTTCAGGGATATTAACCTTTCTAGGGTCCTCGTCTTCTTCTTCAATAGTCACATTATAACATTCCAGTGCGTGGCTCAGCTGAGTAGTCCAATCAGGTTGAATCAGATCTAAAGGATCGTGTGGTATCCTAAATATCGATGCTTTAACCTCTTATATTGCTTCATCAATATAGTCAAACCCATCTTTGAAGCTGAACATCATTATGAACCATTCGTGAAAAATATCCCATTCTCATATACCATGGCAAAACTCTGTCTCCAAGTACCATTTCATCGGGATGACATCTAGGGTGTGACAAAACAAGTGCACCCATTCAGGTTGGGGCTTTTCTCCATAGGCCTTAGCCCATTTGGCCAAGTGTTCATGTGGATCATCCTTGTCATCATACTTGTCCATCACTCATACCTTCGACTTCCCAAAGCGTGTTATCATCATCCTCCTATACTCGCACCAATCATCAAAGCTACCCTTGTGCGTACCCCACCATTTTGCAGGTGTAGTGCGCAGTGCACAGTCTAAACCCTGGAAGCACTTCTTCTTGGGTACTTCCCTCTCAAATGCATCCAAAAACACATCCACATCATTCAAGGCATCATATGTGGTCATATTTCTTACCTCTGAAGACACATAGTGCAGCGACCGGGTCATCATGTTATAGCTCAGCGTAGTTACTTCATGTAGCTGATTCTACCAACGCTATAATTCTTCATCCGAGTATGAGGGGCAGGAGCTCTCGCAATCCCATGTAATTCATCCATCCGTTGTTGCATTCACCCAATCTTGGTCTCGTGCTGTTATCTTATATGCAGTCCAAATCATCATCACTTTCGTAATTGTAGATTGGTTTAGTATAGCGCGATCCATCTGCAGGATCTAGGGGTATTATTACGCGAAGCGATTTCTTTTCAAATATCATCTTTCACTTCTTTAGGTTGATTACCCCATTCATGTCAGTAGCCCAATCAATGCTAAGGAGCGCAGGGTAGGGGTTGTTATCATCCATAATTTATATTACTTCAAAATCAGCCAATGTGTTCGCGCCTTCAATATCTACAGTTACTCCCTGTAATCGTCCCATGGGATGATCTTCTGTTGATTTCCCAACCTTAGCTGAATTGTAGACCACTGTAGCGTGAGTATCCCCATCCGTTCCCAAGTCTACTTTGGAAAAAAGTTTGCGTCTGACCCTATATCTAGAATAACTTGATCCATTTCATATTCTCCTATCTGCGCGGTGAGTCTCATCTCACAGCCTATCCTTGCCTTATGCTTAGCAATCTTCCGTACCACACACAGTTCACCTAGAGTGTTTCCGACGCATCTATTTATAAGTTCCTATAAACCCTTCACAACCTTGATATCACCGAGCAACTTCATGCAGGTCTCTAGAAAGGTCGTAAGCATAGAAGGGTCCTTTTTCTGAGCAGGTTTATCCTGACTTCCTAAGGTAGAGACCTCAATGAAGCTCTTCTTTGCTTCCATGAACGTTTCGCATGTGCACTCCAAATCAAATTCAACCTCCTATGGATCTTTGCGAACCCATGCATTGTCTTAAGGTTGTTTCCCCTTTTTGTCACCCATCGCAATTCCACTTTGGAGCACTATATTCACATTCAGATCTTCTTTGCGAGGCTTAACCCTCATCATCTACAGGTTCTAAGTCAGCTGCGGTGGTAATAGCCCTTTGTCACGTATCCTTGCTATCAGTCTAGGACAGTCCTCAGTCTCATGATCAAACTGAGTGCAATATTTGCACGACAGACACATTGGGTTAGTTCATTCGCGGGCATAGTGTCTTGGTCCTCCACAATCGTAGCAAATTTGCTGTCCCTAACCTCTACCAAGTCCTCCTCTGCCTCGGCCTCATCTGCACCCCTAAAACCCTATTTGCACCATCCCAATGCCCTAGTCAGGAGGCCACGTTTCTTCATGAAATCTATAGGCAGGTGTTCTATCCATCATCAATTCATAACTTCGACAAGTGGGCTCATCATGCCCTACCGACCTATAGAAGTTACAGATAAATTGTTGCGGTGTTTGAATAAACTTCTACAGCAAGTGACAATTATCAGTCATATGTTTCCTTGCTACCTGACATATAGCACACCACAATGCAGGCCCTGCGCTCGGTCCTACTTGGGCTTTTGGCCTCAAATGCATCGGTCCTCCTCCTGCAATATAGTTTACGAAGACCAGGTAGTGGTCTTTGTCATGCCCCTGACCTTTAAATTTCAAGCACCATATCTCTTTGCGTGCCTTTGGCCGAACCATTCTGTCCTACTTCTGACTTTGCATCTCGAGGCAAAGGTTTTGCAACTATGCATGGATTTGCTAAACCCCCAGATTCAGATCTTGCATTGGTGTTTCATGTATTCTTATTTCAATTTCCAAGGCCTCTCCCTGAGTCGTAATCTTTTGTTGTGACAGCGCAACCCTTAGGTGAGGTAAGAGTAAAGCCACGAACCATTCACAGTGCTGCCCATCCGTTAAATTCATATTAGCTTCACGAATTTTACACTTCAATCTCTAATCCAACTCCCAAGGGGTCTCACCTGGTTTCATTGCGATTTCCTTGAATCCCACAATTGACTGCGCCTCAGATTTAGGCCTATTGAACTCTTTATTCAGCGCATTTTGGATCTCTGCCAACACAACGTTTGGGTTATCATTAGAGTACTTGATGTTTGAACTGTGATGGAGGTGGTGGTGGTGTGGGCAAAGTCACAGGTGATGGTGGTGAAGGTGGAGGTGGTGTAGGTGGAGGTGGTAGTCTCGGGAACCCTTGTTTTATCAACTGAACCGCACTCCACGGAGAAGCCTTCGCTACTACTTCTTCATCACTCAAAGGAGGTGAAATCTGTTAGTTTCGGTATCTTCATCCCTCTGTCAGAGATCAAAGCCTCTTGTTGCATTTCATATTAGGTGTCCCACACAGTCAGCTGCATTCCATTAGGCGCATGGATCATCTGATGGTAGTGGCTTGTCCTACAATTGCCTCATGTCATTTACCTGCTGGCTCATGTTTATTCATCAAAATTGTATACAATCTCTTTTTGTCTTTAAGATTGCAAAAGTCTATTTAAGGTTTCATTGTCATTTAGGTTTAGGGTTTCATTAGGGTTTCATAAAAAAGTGTTTGAAAGTGTCCAATAACAACCAGTAGGAACATGAGGAGGTTCTAGCATCAATAAATTTCATATCAAGTGTTCAGAGATGCAGTTTTCCTCAAAACTCTGTTTTGAGGAAAAACAGAGTATTTTTGCTTTTATTGTACAAATTCATGTAATTCATCTTCTTCATATGTAAATCATTTCATCTGTAACCCTAGTCACTTTCCCTAGCCCAGTAGCTCCAACCCCCTGCAAAACAAGCAAAACATAAGTCATTCAGTTCATCACAAGATCTAATAAGGTGAAAAAGTTCAAAACAGAGTTCAAAATAAAGTTATTTTCAAAACATTGTAAAAGTGGGTTTTGCCAACCAAAAAAAAAGTAAAGACTCCTTGTATATAAGTCATTTCTTCAATTGAAAAGCTCATTTGCACTCTTGGAAGCAAAGCAAAGCTGTGTGTAGAGTAAGCAAGAGATAGTGGGAGAAATTTGCCAAAAAACAGAGGTGCGGAGCATTGGGTAACTGGCGCAGCGCACATAATTGGCGTAGCGCATTGGGTTGCAACTTCTAGTGCAAATTTACATGAGTGTGATGCGTTGGGTTTGATGCGTGATGCATACAACCAGCAAGCCCGAAACCTTCAACAATTCATTCCAAATCATGCAAAATGCGTGGATCATCATTTGTGCAAGTAGGTTGAGCATCTATCACTGCTTTTCATCCAATTTTGGTGGTTGTTTTATGGTGATTGTCTTATGATGGTTGGATAAGAAAATCAAACCCTACCTCTCTTTCCAAAGAAAACAGCCCTAAGGTTTGTATCAATTATTTGGCTGCCAAGTTGTTCCCTCACCTTTCCACTCCCTCACTCATTATCCCTGATTTCCCTATTCCCTAAATTCACACATTTCTAAAACATCATCTCTTCCTACCCCAAGTCCCATTTCCCAAAATCCCAAAGACAAATTCCCAAACCCTAGTCCTATACCAAAAACTCCCAAATCATTCCCTAATTCCCTATTTCCCTAACTAAACTCTATTCCAACAGTCCCTAAATCCCTCATTGTTTCCTCCCTCCACAGTCCCTCATATCACTTGTCCCCTTGGTGGCAGAAATCAGAAACATCACAAATCACCTAACTCATCAAGGCAGTTCCAACATAGTTCACCCAATAGCAGAAATGGAATCTGATCCCTCATATGATTATGAAGAGGAGACACACAGTGACTCACCTACAGAGGTACATGCACCTAGGAGGCCTCATAGAGTTGGCAAGCATATTCGAGAAGAACCAACCACTCTTGCTGAATTATAGGCCTGCCCTCTTGCCATCTTTTATTTTCAGCACCAGTCCTGCTATGAATTTTGTGAGAAGGTTGCTAGCATTCAGTTTCATCATGAGTTGGCTCATTTGTTTGTGCTGCATTTACATGATGGTCAAGCCACTCTAGATGGTGTCACTTTCACATTAACACCAGAATCTATTTCACTAGCAACCAATATTCCTAAAATTGGAGAGCAATGGAACAAGAGGTAGAAAATTGACTGGCAACATTATGAACCATACATCAAGCCCGATTATTTGAGACAGCTCAAGAGAGTTTTTCCTTTTCGGTACCTCAAAGATTCTTATGCTCCTTTGATGAAATTGATAATGAGGTATTTCAGCTGTGAGGGCCGGTTCTCCTGTTTATATGCTTATCATATTCGGCTACTGATGCATTTTACCAGGGTGAGGATGATGAACATCCATTACTTCATGTGCTGAAATAGTGAGAAGATGACCACTCTAGTACAACACAAAACTCCTTAGCAGCAGTTCAATAGTATATATCATTTTGCTCTCATAAAAATTGTGGTCATCCATCAGCTTGGTTTGTAGGGCATCACTTGGGAGGACTTCATTTCTCGTGAGTTTTTCAAAGCTCCTCAGGGACCTTTAGAGGCTTTGCATGAGACAAGTGGACCTTCTTGTCAGCATGAGGGTCATGAGACACAGACCACTAGTATGCTAGTATTTATCACTTATCAGAAAGGCACTAGACGGTTGTTTGCAGCAACCAAGTGAGTATTATCTCCAACCGGGGTGGAAGGGGTCTCGCTTCCGTTGTCAGCACCACAGGTTCAGGACAAAGGCTTTGGGTTGGAAAGTAGATAGGCAGACATTTTCAACAAGTACACTTGCAGTGAATTTGGACACCGGGAAGACCTCCAAAAGTGGGTCCAAATAGGCGCTATGCATAGAGAATCAAGTGTGGCGCATAGAGGAAATTTGGCCTAGTTTGACCAGGAATGCTTTGTTGAAAAGTGTGCAACAAGAAATTCTTGTTGATAATGCAACAAGATGATGGAGCTTAGTGGAAAGGAGTCACCTTCACTAAGTGGGCCCGCAGGCTATTTTTGGCGCAAGTCTATTTTTAGACTATGTCTATTTTTAGACATATGGATCATGTCTATGGATTGCAGGTTGCTGTTTATGGATGATTGATCAAGTTGGAAAAAATAGATGGACTTCTATTTTTTAGACCACAGCGGAGTGACTGCTCAGTCTAAATATAGAACAGTCAAATATTATTAGCTCATAATAATATTTAGACTATAAACTTTGTCTTATTCTCTTGGAGCACTTCAGGATGAGCTACAGATGTGGTACATGCAGATCCTAGAAGGAAATACGTGGTTACCTATGGGATGACTAATATTTTCATGCAGGACTTCAGTTAGAACTCAAGTGAGTTGAGTTAGTGGACTGGAGGTGCAGTTGATGGAGTTGTGTTCAATTTAGCTTTGTTAAACTGGTTGTATTTAGTCTAACTGGAAAATAGACTAGAGATGAGTTGGGTGAATTAGTTATTAATTAATTCACAAGTTATTAACTCATAATACAACTAATGAATACATCAGTTAACTCAGTTGCATGTCAGTGCATGTTCAGTTCAGCAGGGACAGGTGTTAGAGGATCAGATTGCTATCAGTTGTGACTATAGTTGTGCACCAGATCTTGCACAATCAAGGGATTGAGTAATGCCAATGAGGATTGCGTGGTTCAGCCAAGGAAATACGAATTTGGATTATTCATTCATCAGCATTCTCATGCAGGATTGCGCAGTGGAGGCAGGCAAGCAGCGGAAGAGATTTGGAGATCAGATCTGAGTTGTATTATGTGTAACAGAGGTGGAGATACTTGTGAGAAGTATTATGCTGTGTAATGTTACATGACTCAATCATTAATATACAGATAGTTGGGGTTTTTAGCGAGATGCTTTCCCAGGGATA